>CANTUT010000671.1:152500-185000 GCA_947687605.1 Reutealis trisperma
ATAATCATGCAAAATTAAAATTAAAACATGGAAAGGATAGAGAACTTAAACTAAAGTACCTATTTTCGTATCAATAAAAATATGTGGTAAAAAACCACTTTTTTTATAGCCCAATTGATTGACACTTTTTCATGTTTAAAGATTAGAGGAAAAGAGCTTTGGATCTTCAATGAATATTGAAATCATTGAGTTTTCTTTAAGTTGAAATAAGGCATGAAACATGATGAATGAAATTTCACGGTCAAGTAATTTTGGCTAGAGAAACAAAGAGAAAGAGAGACAAAGATTTGATTTTTTATGTCAGTTCCCATAGATGACACAATTTTTAAAGAGGCCGATCTCATCACAGTCCAAATATAGAGAGGGAAATCATGACCTCATTCGAGGAGGATGATCCTGAGGCTAAAAATACCTCTATTGGCAATGGAAGGAAAGCCCATTGGTTAGGGGATGTGATTTGAGCCTATAAATAAATAAAGAATAGGTCAAGAGGCCCTCCTGGGACTGACCGAAGGGTGAGGGGAACCTTCAATGCCTAAATTAATGGGCTTAAAGATGGAGGACTCCCTCCCTCCCATAAGGAGAGAGCATTTCTCTTCTAGGTTGTTTTAGAGTGTTTATGAGAGTGGACTTACAAGAGGTTTAGTCTATGGGAATTCCATTCTCCTTGTATGAGTGAGTGAGTTTCTTATTTATAGTGGTTTCAGTAGACTGATAGAGCAAATGGATAGGTCCATAGGTGGCTGCATCCTAGTGACAAAAAGAAGAGGTGGAGTTTGAATTAATGGGACAAGTAACATCCCTTGTGTTAATCTTTTGACACCATGCATTCATTTAATCACTTTATGTGCCATCATAGGCGTGTTTAACCCTGATATATACTATTTGATGTGAAGACTCTTTCGTTAACGTACTTAATGATCTTTATACGAGTCAACTTAATAAGCTTTAAGGATAAGTATAAATGACAAGAACAAAGAGGAGTCGAGCAAGTGCCTCACCAAATAAGTTTTGAGCTTTTATGATGAAGACAAGGATGAGGATGGCTAATGCCTTGCCAAATGATTCCTGAGCTTAGAATAGGTTGATTACCAACTAGGGTCATATCACCAATCAGTAAGTGCATTCCTCTAGATAGGCTTTGTCCTTATTAGTCTCAATTAGGACTTGGCTAATTTTATACCATATAAAAAAAATAAAAAAAACTGAGTTTTCAGTTTTCATTTAAGTTAAAGTAGAAACAAAAGTCTGGTGATGATACAGAACATGATTTGCAAATGCTAGTTTTTTAAAATGCAAGCATTTAAGTAACATTGTTTATTGTTCATTCATTGTCAAAGATATTGTTGTCCTCTATGCACCAAAAACAGGGTTGAATTGGTGGAAAATTATAAATTTAAGAGAAAAGATTATAGTAGAGAGATAAGACATAAGATTTATAATGGTTCATATTATAACCAATCCTACATCCACTCCACAACCTCAATGAGTTATTTCACTATTAATCGAGTTTTAACAAGTTCACTCTCATCTTAGTGTTTAGACTCACACCAAACCTTACAAGAGTTTTCCTAAGGCTTACTCTTAAAATCTAAGCAAGTGTTTTAACTAGGCTAACACTCAAACCCAAAAAAGTGTTTTACTAAAGTGTGCTCAAACCTATACTTGAGTTTTAACAAGGCTCATCACAGCCTATACAACTATTTTAATGGCTAACATCTAACCAAACTAACATAAGATGTGTTTTATGTAGGTTCAAGGCTTGAGAAATGAAATTACAAGAGTTTGGTCACTTGATAAATTGTTCTATTATGTCTAAAAACTTTGGAGGGGTATTTATATCTTACATCCTCCAAAGAGCTATAACAAACGAAGATATAGGCCAAAAGGTTGGTTCCAAATAGCTTGCAAAAAATTGGTCTGTCTGAGACTAAATTACAGTTATGACACCTTAATTGCAGTCATGACACCTTAATCGTAGTCACAATATTTATTTCTACAATAGCTAATGACACCTGGCATATTACCATTGGCTGCTTCTTTTAGCCGTTGGAGCAATTCTTGACTTTATCAATTTTGGCCGTCACAACCATATGTCATGGTCACGATCCTTGGTTTATATCAAATATAGTGGTCATGATCCTAATCGCAGACTCCACTGCCTCTTTTGCTTTAAATTAATCGCGATCATGATTGGATGGATCATAGTCCCGAAATGGGGATTATGGACACGATCTTTAGCTGCAGGCATGATTTACAGGTCCATGGTCTATACTTAGGGAATTTTCCATAACTTGATCTTTTAACCTTTTCTAAGTAAATTCCCTGTAAAAAAAATAATAAATGCAAACATTAGAGCACTTCTATTTGATTATCAAGATCAAAATAGATATTAACTAAATTATGAATTAACTTAGGTCAATAGAAATATCGTCACCTCAAATGACCCCTTCTATTTATTTTAGTTGTTTATGTGGAGAAGTAAATAATGAATAAAATGTCATATATACTTATTGCATCTAGAAGTGATTTAAAACTTGTTTCTTTGCACAAATTTATATCTTCTTAAAAATGACCACTCCCAATAATTTTAATAATTTTATAGGGAGAAGGGATTAGTGAAAAACATATTGTCACTTAACTCAACTATAACAACAACATAAATGATTTATAACCCTTTTATTTTCACTAATTTGGGTTCCAATAAAATGACCATGCGTAATTATTTGGTTGTTTTACATAGTGAAGACAAATTACAAACAAGCTTCTATTTATCAATATTTATCCATTAAATTGTATGACAAAGCATGTATCTAAGTTGAGCCTATAATGGATTTTAAAAAGAAACTAATTAATTATGGTTCTTTCTCTAAATAAAAGTATTTCCTTTGAATTGATTCTATCTATTTGAGGCATTTTATGCTAACTTAGAGGTCTTTATGAAATATGCCTCATAAACAGAGGGCATTTAGAATTTTTCCTATTATAGAAGTCTTTAGTGTATTACGGTCTTTTGTCCAGTCGAACTAGGTCTTTTGTTGCCTCTTAGGCTTTTGCTTAGACTTACTAGGTCTTTAGTGCCTCTCAAACTTTCCCTTAGAGTGCACTATCTCTTTGGTGCTTCTTGGACTTTCGCCTGGACTTATTAAGTCTTTCTCTTTCTTGCAAGGAGTTGCCTTATTGATTTTGAGCTAGTCTCAATAAGTCTCTTGTGCCTTTTAGATTTTTGCCTAGTTTTACTAGGTCTTTTGATCTTTGCATTTTATTTTAGCAAATAATCATGCAAAATTAAAATTAAAACATGAAAAGGATAAAGAACTTATCTAAAGGGGCATGGAAAACATCAAAGATCACTACCAATTGAAGTAATGTGTTGCAAACTGAAGAGGCTTCTTATAATACCTAAGTTTTCATAGCTCATATTAATTATTAGTAATGTTAAAAGACTAGATATTAAGGTATAACCTAGTAATGGAAATGAAAAGGAATCGATTATGAGCATTGTGGTGTCATCGGGAATGTTTACATAATTCATGACTTTATCATGACTAACTATGTTTGATGAATTAAATAGAGTTCTTATGATAATTAGTGTCATGTATAAAGAAGTTAAGGAACTTAAATCTAAGGGTAATAGTGAAAGGAAAGAAAGAAATGTTATAAGGAAATTCTAGGTTTGTCAATGGGCTTATGGGTTTGTTAATGGGTCTTAGAGTAGCAAAGGCCCAAATTCAATACAAGAGGCTAGCCCATTGGGCCTAAGAAGTATGGAACACCAAAAGATATGAACTTAAATGTTTGGCCCAAGACATTGAAATTTATGTTGTAGAATAATGATTCATAGGATCATGATTAAGTAGCCACACATATTGACTAAGTCAAAATCAAAAACCAAATTAAAGTCTCACTTTCCCTACATATGGGTCTAGGTTCACTTTGAGCACACCAATGCTTTATGATGATCATCATCTTTGCAGAGAGAATCCTAGCCATCTAACTAGCTACAATCTTAGCCATTCATTAAGATCAAATCCTAACCATTAGATAAAGCTTGATGAATCCTCACCATCCAACCTATTACATATATAAGCAAGACTATGTTAGGAAATCATCCTTTTTACTTATCTCTACACTAAAATCCTACACTAAAGAAAAGAATTCTCTCTACCCACTTGCAACAAAAACAACTTGGCAAATTAGAGCTAACTAAGGTGAGAAATTTCATTTGTCTATTCCTTTTACACTTTAAGGTTGATTTTAGTGTTTTGAGTGCTTGAATATTTCTTCTACACCACAAAAAAGAATTCGGCCATGATAGATAAAAGGCCCTATTTTCTAATTAAATGTACCTATGGTTAATTTAGATAAAGAAAAGTGGATTATAAGTGTTAGAATGACTCTTGAGAAAATAGTTTAAAACTTAGAAATCTTAGAGGCATGAACATAGTCAAAGAAGGATCTTGATATTCTAACATTGGATAGTGACAATTAAATGATCATATATGTCATATGATATGCTAATCTTGCATTTCTTTAACTAATTCAAAAAATTTGATGAGGAATTAGAGATTTTCCCCAAACTTGATATGAGTGGGATAAGTTAGGGTTTATGTGAATAAGAGTAAATTTACTCAAATTAATTGATGAAAATTAACTGCCTAGGTGTTAATTTGATGAATCTTTAGCTAATTTGAGATTTGAAATTGATAGTTTTCCCCAAATTCTAGGGTTTATGGAACAATTTGAGAATTCAGAAATGTAGACTTGGAATCATGAAATTGAATGAGAAATTCAACTTGAAGATGTTTAAAAGTAATAATAAAGTATAAGCACATGTATGACATAATTAGTATACCCCTATTATAAGTAGAAGTAGTAGAATAAGTGAAAAGTACAATTAGTAACACCATTGGTTACTAATTAATGTGTCATTAACATGTTGTGGGTGTAGAACTTCAAAGCAAGGGCAAGAAGATTGCTCAAGACCAAGAAGGACCTTGAACTAATCAGTAGGAGCAAAGGAGTCGACATGAGTACTTACTAATATAATGTAATCAAGCCCTTTTCCTTGCAAACATTATTGAATCACCATTTCTTAATGTATTCCCAAAATGAGATTGATATGTTCATATGATTGCCTATTGGTTGATAAACCCCTTGAGAACCCACATCTCCCTTGTGTGATATAGACCATGATGAACCTTTTGCTTAGGTTCCATGTTTGTTCAATAATAAGATTGATTGATATGTCAACATACTATCCAAAGAATTCCCATTATGGACCTTGAATATGCCTATTATAAATACCCATGACTAAGTAAAAATCCTCTCTGATGTGAGAGAAAACATCATACCATGTGCACTTGGTATAAGCTCATGGGTAGGGCAAGAGTACCTGACCTCTGTTAGGGGGAACACCTAACCGCAAGGCCCAATCAATCTTGCGTAATGTGATATATATAAGTGAGCGAGGCTTAGGCTACTACTCTTTAACATTTATGTGTGTGAAGCTCTCCACTTTTAAAACATCATTATTTCTACTAAATGTAAAGAATTCAAAATGATCAATTTTGATTATCATCACCCTTGCTATCTCGAGATAAATCCAAGCAATGATGTCACATCCATTTTCGGAGACATGATGGTCCTAGAACACAGGGAGACATAAGGTCATCCACGCCTGTAGAACCCACTTATATATATATAGATCATGCCTAGGATCATACCAAACCTTATACAATAACTCATTTAAAACATTATACGAAAACCTTTAATTGCGGAAGATACTAATTAGACACTTTATATATAATCCATAAGAAAATAATATTTGTAATTCACTCGAAAACCATAATAAATAACATCTCAAAATAAACATCAAAAATAAATATTCCTAGAGTATCTAATGACAACACTTCATAGCATGGTATTATTAATGACTTTGATAAAGAATCCCTAACCAAAGTAGAATGCTTAAGCCATCACCTTGCCTCCTCACATTTTCTCATCTGGAACCACAAAAGGAAAAAGGGGTGAGATAGATAATCTCAATGAGTAAATGATAAAGCACATACATTAACACATATTCCTTTAAAAAGGAAACTCATAGCTTATACAATTAGTTCATGATTTTCAATTCATGAACCAAGTTGCATTTTAGCAAGTGTTCAATTTAACAAGTTTGTATAAATCACACTTATAACACATAGAGAGTCGAGGCTATTGCTCTACCACTCGAACACATAAAGGAGAGGTGGCCTAAAACCAAATTTCAACTCTTATCACATAAAAGGCATGAAGCTTATCAGGCCCTATAGCTAGAATCGCCCCTTTCTAGCTAAGGTGGATACACTATCCCTATCCATCGAGTTAAGACTATATGCATAGGTTCTGATGATTACCTACATCTGTACGAGGACTTCTGTATAAAGGATTAAAGGTACCATAGCTAGAGCTAATGGTATTCACATATAACAATAACATTTAAGGCAGCAAAAACATGTATCATAATAACAATAGCAATTTAACTTTGAGCAAAAGATACAAAAATAGTGTAGTTCCAAAAAGAATATAAGTTAGGGTAATAATCATAAGCAATTATCATTAGATAAACAAAAATAGTTTTTGGATCAATTGTCCTTTGGCAACCCAAACTTTACAAAGAAATCACTTAATCATATTTGAGGATAGGAAGAACTTGGGTTTCAAGATCTCCTGGTTCACACAACATGATATCACATATTTGTAACATAATATAATGTTACTTACACTTGAAGCAAGATTACAGAGTTTACTCGCCTTATGTTTCCTTTGCTCCTAATTCACATAGCCCTTAGACTTCTAAGACTCCGCATGCTCTATCATAATATTTAATTCAATACTTAGTATTTATTTAATCTTGATGCTATCCTATCACATAACTATCCCATGCATATATAACATTCACATACACTTAGAGTTGCACATATAAGTGCACTCATCACTTGCACATAACATGTTGACTTAAAAATCTCGTACACTTAGCATTTATAGGCCCATATGAAAACATATTACAATCATGTCAATACCTTTCTAAGGTCAACAATATCATTACCTCAATATTAATCCACTTTAACAATCATCTTAGTACACTTAACATTTCCATATATGTTAACTTAACAAATAACCTTTCAAGCATCATGCTTATCTCTTATGACCAATTCCTTCAATCAACCTCTTCATAAATTTAAGATCATTAATTCATTATTAACTCATCATACAACCTACTTTCACATTATCCAATCACATTCACATATTAATCACAACATAAGGTTAAGATACCTTAAATATACCAAATTGCCTCTTAGGCTTGTCTAAGGTCATTCCTTCAACCAACATGCAATTTACTATTTATCATACATACATACATGTCAATAATTATTAAAATTCATTACATAAAATTTATGGACATTAGGATAAGAATCCCAATGTAGGTCGAATGCTCTATTAAAAGAAAAACTGAATTTTCTTACTTTTTGCACTTTTTGTCTATTACAGTAATATGCAAACACATGGTTTGAATCAAGATTTTTCATGTAAACACAACAAAAATCATTTTAGAACATTAATCTACATGAATCACCAGCAATAGGTATGTCTCATACATGAAAATTCAAATTTTGGGTTTTAGGCTGCAAAACCATGAGTTTTCTATTTTTCAGTTTTTTTCGATCATTACAATAATATGTAACTAGATGGTTTAAACCATTATTTTCATTCAATCATAGCAATATTAGTTTAGAACATCCCCATGTATGAATCAGCAGCCATTGATCATAATTATGCATGAAATTCCAAGTTTCAAGGTTTAGAGTGAAAATTATGAGTTTTCGCGCTTTTCGTTCATTATAGTAGTATATAAACACATGATTTAAATCATTAATTTTTCATCCAAACAAAAAAAATATCAGTTTAGAATATTAAACATCACAAATTGGTAGCCATTGAGTTGTCAAATCATAGAATTTTCCAACTTTCAAGTTCTAGAGTGAAAACCTTGAATTTCCTTGTTTTCTAAAACTTTTCGGTCATAACAGTAATATGCAGAAATATGATTTAATCCAATATTTTTCATCAAAACAAATCAAAAATTAGTTTAGAATTCAATGATGCAGAAATCACCCCCCCTTGGTATGATTTATGCATAAAAATTTTAATTTTGAGTCATAGGATTTACCTTTGGAGAAATTGTGTGGAAAGATTTGTGTTTTCAATAGAGAATCAGATTTCTCTTTCAAAAACTCACCCAAACTGAATTAAATCTATAAAAATAAGTAAACAACTAGTTCAAAATAATTTTTTCATAATTTATTTCATAGAATTCAGTTAAGGAATTGAAAGAGAAGGAAAATTTACGATTGTAGTCAAGAAATCGCAAAATTAAAATGTGTTTTCTTAATTTCGGTAGAGAGAATTGTTTGATAGCACTATGTGCCCTAGGAGCCATATAATAGTTATATAATAGTAGATTTTAATTCCCAATGGCACTATAATATATTCATAATATGAAAAGGGTTTCATATTATTGAATATAGTCCTTAAGTATTTGTAAGAGGATCTATTCTCAAGTGTTGAGAATATAGGAGATGGATCGCTCTTGTACAAATATTTTAAATATGTTCATGGTCATAGGATTAATGACTGGGCATCATTAATTCCAAAAGACCATCACCTCTATTTGTTTTCTATAATCAATATGTGATATAGATGATTATAGAGGCAGTGAGTCTCATACTACTTAACATGTGATGTCGATATAAACACATGGATATTCATAGGATGAATAGTCGAACTGTGATATTAGATAATAATAATATGGGGTTTTACTACTTTTCAATTATTTATCATCTAAGTCATAATAGTGCATATAATCCTTTAACTTAAGGGATACTATATCTCATACATTGGTGGTTAGGATTTATTACTACTTACATAGATGTACTATTCATATACGAATATATGGCATGTGATAGTTCTAATTTATTATATATAAAGGTAAGTGATTGCCAAGATAGAATTGATTACCTCAAGTAAACGAGGTTAAGATCCTATACAATTTGGTTATTCTTGATAACTAAAGCTCCTGGTCAGGACAGACAGATTCACTAGAAAGAGTTTCTAGTAGGAATATAATATCATCAAGAATTAGAATTGAGATAAGGATATAGAATCAAGGCACATTAGGGTTTGACATAAACCATTACCCTAGCCAAGATTGGGATCTTTAATGAAGGGATTCTAGTGCATGATGATTTATGATTGATGGTCCATGTGATGTTTAAAGTTCTCAACTATAAACATTCATTTCTAATTAGGTAGTCGTGACATGAAATGCTATTTGTCCCTCACGACTTATGGGACTAAGTGTGAAGTGGGGATTTCACATTAGCATAGTGTTTTCTCACTCCCATTGCTAATTAGACATGAACCTAGAAAGTCACACACCCAATAATGATTACCTTCCAAGTGTAAAAGGTTTACCATAATAATTAATTAAAGTATTTAATTAATTGATTAGTAGTAAAATGATTAAATATGTAATTAAATTTACAAGGACCCTAGTATATCCTGATATTTAATCTATGAAAGTTTCTATTCAATTAAATCTTATTTCATATATGATGCAAATGAGAAAGATTAAATTAAAAATTGATTTGTACTAAATCAAAGTCTTAATTTTAAGCTTAGTAAAAATCCTTAACATATGAGATGTCGCCAAAGCCCGTATGTGATATGGTTAAGAGGCAATTTAGGGGTTAGACAAAATTCAGTATTCATGAGCCCACATGATGGGTTTAGGGGTTAGAGAATTTTCTACTAAGATTAAAATTAAAATTATATCTTTTGGCTAATGGAAATGTCTATTTTAACCCTAAAGGATATAATGGTTATTTCACCATTTAAGGAAGCAAAGTCAACTTTGCCCTTCCACCAAATGGTGAGCTAGAAGAATATAAAAGGATATTTAAGTTTTTGTGAAGACTTAACTATTAAGTCTTGGAAACATATAAAAACCTTGAGTTCTTATGTTACAAAAGGAGAGAACATCATTTTCTCATTTGAAGCATTTTCTAGAGAGAGAAGTTGAGAGAGAAAGAAAAGGAAGAAAATGTTTCTTTAATTTTCTTTTGATCTTCAATTCTCTTTTTTGTTCTTTATGAAAGAACAAATACCTGCAAATTGAAAATAAGTTTAGTCCAAAACAAACCAAAGAGAAACCTTAAATATCTTAAAGGTTTTTGAGGGAAATCTTGAATCAAATTGGGCATCCAAGAGGATTTAAGAACACTAAAGAAATCAAGAGGAAACTTGGAGGTGAGCTAGGTGTGAATGATCTAGAGGCTTCACACTTGGGAAGCTCTTTGATAAAGAAAGAAGGAACCTACAATATGTAATATGATTACTCTTCCTTCTTATTTATATGCATATGTGTTTCACACACAGATTAATTGATTGCTTGAATGAATTTTGAAACAAAATTGGGTGAAGTGAAATTTTAAAATGTTTGAAATTCCACCTCACCACCTTCCTTCTGCTGCATTTAGCTCCATCATTCCTTCATTGTTTTGAGAGAATTTTTCTATCAAAATACAGTAAAATAGAGTGGTGGCTACTGGAACACTAAGGCTAGTCGAAATTTGGTTTTTTAAATATAGGGTTTTGGGCAATTTCCACTAATACCCTTAATGAGCTAGGTTATGAAGATTTTTAGGTAGTGGGCTTTTAGGTATTTGGGCTTTTTATTTTAATTTAGGGCAAATTATAGGTAATTAAAATAAAAATATTTTTCTTATTATTTTCATTAAAATTTCCTCTAAAAAATTTATTTTAAAAATATTCATAAAACTATTTTATGCTTAAAAATCGCCTTTTTACATGAAAATTCATTTTACGAAAAATAAATTATTTCATGCTAATGTATTTTATTTAAACCATATATTTCATTATAATAATTCATATTAGGCATTAAAATTAATTTAACATGTTCCAAACTCATAAATCATGTCACACATGAATTTTTATATAGTCACATAATTTGTCACAATAACTCTAAATTCAAATAATTTGTCATTAAAACTCGTAGGATATATGTGGGTTGTTACAAATGATTTATTTACATTGTCTTTATGTTACATTATATTATTATATACTAACTGAGCTAGTCTCATCCCATACTTGTTTATGATTTTCCAGGTTAAGGTGTCCCATTAGCAAGGTAACTTTGAGCTACGCTTCTCGCTTGGGACTTGCTAAAGTGTTATTTGGTCTTGTTGTACCATTTTGGTGATAAACAATCTAGAGCTCCATGGTATCCTAAGGCATAGTGTCAAAGTATGTTACTTTGAAGAATATTGCAAACAACTAATAATACTTGTTATATGTATGTAATTGTACTAGTAAGTAAGAATGTATGGATAACATTAGTTGTTACTTATAATGATGTTCCCATTATGATTATGAGATGGCACTAGAATATTATGGTTACAAATGAATGATAGAGATAATAATGAGAAATGGTAGAAGGTGTATATGGTTTTGATCTTAGGAAAGATTGCAAAATGGGATGTACATAAGATGTTAATAAGATTAACAGTGTTCTACGAGTTTAGGTGACCTTAAGTCTCCCTGAATTCTAGGACAGTCATGGTCTAGAAATTGGGTCGTGACACTTCTTTTTTTTTTTTTTTTATAGAGCCTAGTTGATCAATTCTTTCCTGTTTGAAAATTGAAGGAAAAGAGCTTTGGATCTTCAACAAACATTGAAATCATTGATCTTTCTTTAACTTGCAATAATTCATGGAATATGCAAAGGCTGATGAACGAAATTTTGCAATTGGATCTAGTAATTTTTTCCACAGAAAGAGAGAGAGAGAGAGAGAGAGAGAGAGATGACACTTTTATGCCAATTCACATAGACGGTGCCATTTTGATGAGGCTGATCTCATCTCAGTTTAGATATGGAGAGGGAAATCATGAACTCATCTAAAAGGGTTGATCCTGAGGCCAAAAATTCCTCCATCTAGCTATAGAGGAATAGCTTATTAGTTGAGGGCTGTGATTTGAGCTTATAGACAAAGAAAGAATAAGTCAAAGGCCCCTTAGGATAGACTCAGGTTAGGGGTGGTGAACCATTAATGCATAAATAAATGGGCTTAAAAATGAAGGACACTTAGAGAGAGAGAATGTCCCTTATGGTTTGTCTTACAGTGTTTATGAGAATGGACTTACTAGAGGTTTAGTCTATAGGAATTCCATTCTCCTTGCATGAATGAGTTATTTTCTTATTTATAATGGTTTCAGTAGATTGATGGATAGGTCCATAGGTGGTTGCATCCTAGTAGCAAAAAGAAAAGGTGGAGTATGAATTGATGGGACAAGTAACCTCCCTTGTGTTAATCTTCTGATACCATGCATGTATTTAGTCACTTCACATGTCATCATGGTGTGCTTAACCCTGGCATATCCAATCTAATGTGAAGACTCTTGCACTAGTGTACTCAATGACCTTTATACAAGTCAACTTAATGAGCTTTAAGGGTGAGTATTTATGATGAGGATAAAGATGAGTCAAGCTAGTGCCTTTCCAGATGAGTCATGAGCTTGTATGATGAAGACAAGGATGAGGACGAGCTAATGTCTTGCTAAGCTAGTCCTAAGTTTTGAGTGGGCTTATTTATTGATAACAATATGTCTCCTAGGAGCCATATAATAGTTATCTAATAGTAGATAATAATTCCCAATGGTATTATAAATATATTTATTAAGTGAAAAGGGTTTCCTATTATTGAATATAGTCCTTAAATATTTGTAAGAAGATTTATTATCAAATGTTGAGAATATGAGTGACAGATCACTCTTGTACAAATATTTTAAATATGTTCGTGGTTATAGGATTAATGAATAGACATCATTAATTCCAACAGACCATCACCTCTGTTTGTTTTTTATAATCAATATGTGATACGGATGATTATAGAGGCAGTGAATCTCATATTGCTTGACATGTGATATCAATATAAATACATGGATATTCATAGGATGAATAGTCAAACTGTAATGTTAGATGATAATAATATGGGGTTTTACTACTTGTCAATTATTTATCATCTAAGTTATAATAGTGCATATAGTTATTTGACTTGAGAGATACTATATCTCATACATAGGTGGTTAGGATTTATTAATGCTTACATAGACGTGCTATTCATGTACGAATATATGGCATGTCATAGTTTGAATTTGTTATGTATAAAGGTAAATGATCAACAAGATAGTCATTACCTTGAGTAAACGAGATTTAGATCCTATGTTATCTAGTTATTCTTGATAACTAAAGTTTCTGGCTAGAATAATGAGATTCACTAAAAAGAGTTTCTAGTAGAAATCTAATCTCATCAAGAATTAAGACCAAGTTAAGAACATAAAATCGAGGCACATTAGGATTTGACATAAATTGTTACCCTAGTCAAAATGGGGATCTTTAATGAAGGGATTCTAGTGCATGATAATTTATAATCAATGGTCTATGTAATGTTTAAAATAATCGACTATAAACATTCATTTCTAAATAGGTAGTCATGATATGGAATACTAGCTGTCACTCACGACTTATAGGACTAAGTGTGAAGTAGGAATTCACATTAGTTGAGAAAAATATTTTCTCATTCCCATTGCTAATTAGACATGAACTTAGAAAGTCACACACCAAATAGTGACCACCTTTCAAGTGTAAAAGGTTTACCATAATAATTAATTAAAGTCTTTAATTAATTAACTAGTGATAAAATGATTAAACATGTAATTAAATTTACAAGGACCCTAGCATGGCCTGATATTTAATTTATAAAAAATTTGATTCAATTAAATCTTAATTTGTATTTGATGCAAATGAGAAAGATTAAACTGAAAATGATTTGGACTAAATCAAAGACTTAATTTTAAGCTTAATGAAAACCTTAAATACATGAGATGTGGCCTAAGCTCATATGTGATATGGAAAAGAGATAATTTAGGGGTTAAAAAAAACTCACTATTCATAAACCTATGTGATGGCTTTAGGGGTTAAAGAATTTTCTACTAAGACTAAAATGTTCATTTCTACTCTAATTGGTTTTATGAAAATAGTCATTAACCCTAAAGAGTAAAATGAACATATTACTTAAAATATAAAGTGTTAAAGGGCATAAGAGTCTTTTGGCAAAGACTTAAAGGTTTCTTTTGGCAAAGACTTAAAGGTTAAGTCTTGAAGAAAAGATGTATATAAGTGTTATGTTCATCTTTTCTTCATAAGATTGAACATCATTTTTTTTTTTTTTTTGAAGCAATTTTAGAGAGAGAAGTTGAAAGAGAAAAAGAAAGATAAAGAATCTTCAATTTTATTTAATCTTCAATTCTTTTCTTTATTCTTTATGAAAGAACAAATTGCTTGCAATTGAAAAATGGTCTTAGTCCAAAATAATCCAAACAAGAACCTAAAATTATAAGGTTTTTGAGGGAAGACCTTGAATCAAATTTGGGGTAATCAAAAGATTTAAGAACACTAAGAAAACCAAAGGAAAACTTAAAGGTGATCTAGGTATGGATGATCTAGAGGCTTCACACTTGGAGAGTTTTTTGTTAAAGAAAGAAGGAACATTCCAGAGGTGATATGATTACTCTTCCTTCTCCTTTCTTTACATATGTATTTTACACAGAAATTAATTAATCGCTTGAATGAATGTTTGGATCTAATTGGATGAAGTGAAATTTTAAATTGTTTGAAATTTCACCTGACCATCTTGCTTTCGCTATAATTGGCGCCATCATTCCTTCATGAACTAACTGGGGTTATATCACCAATCCATAAGTGGCAATCCTCTAGATGGACTTTGTCGTTGTTGATTCCAATTAGAACTTGGCTAATTTTATACCGTACAAAAAAAATAAACAAAAAAACTAAGTTTTTGGTGTTCATTGAAGTTAAAGCAGGTGTGTGCAAACATTACTTGAGATTTTCTCAAGTAAAATTGACTTGGATTTGAAATAACCATTTTTTTTAACTGGAAATAGCTATCTCTAACTAGTTACCTGTTAAACCAATACCCACTAATTTTGTTACCGATATATGATATCAGCTCTTGTCCATCATCTTGCCAAACCATAATTAAATGAAGAATGGAATAGAGGAAGAAGAGATTGAGAAATTGGATGAGCTTTCAATGAAATCCGCTTGATAAAACTCAGAAAAGGCATAGCTATCATCAACCACCTCCAGTTGAAAGCCCTTGGTTTTGGGTTTTATACTGTAATCACTAAATGACTATTTTTTTCCTTTTTATTGGTTGCTTCTCTACTTCAACATGGTAATAAAAAAAATTCTAATCTATCAAATTTTTGTTTGAATATGCATTTCTTTGGGTTTTGTCATGTAATCTTTTTTTTTTTTTTTTTTACTTTTGTTTGTCCATAATTTTCTAAAATTGTTGTTTTTTATTTAATTGCTTTTTATTTAATTTGAGCACAGATTATTTCCCTTTTCTCTTATTGGCCTTTCTTTGGTTTCTAGAGATGCTATGGAATTTGTTTTGATAAATATATATATGAAAAAATTGGATCTTGTTTATGAGTTGTATGTTGTCTTGTTAGATGTTTCTTTTATTATTTCAATTTTAAGTTGAAAATCACAATTTCGATTGCATATTCATGATTAATATAGCAAATTGTGGTAAGGAATTAGTTTGTTTTGCTTTTTTTGAATCTATGGATGATATGTAATGTCACATCCCAACCTTATGAGATACGACAGTCCTAGAACATGGGGAGACATAAGGTCACCCACGCCCGTAGAACCCATTAACATATAACAATCATGCCTAAGATCTTACCGAACCTCTTTCATTTACTCATTTAAGCCATTTAGATAAATACCATAAATTGCGGAAAACTTAAAATAAATCATTACATATAAAATCCATAAGGAAAATAATATAAATCTCGATAAGTATCAATCAATATTCCTGGAGCATCTAAAGACAAGACTTCATAACATAGTATTATTGTAACTCAGACAAGGAATTCTCCAAGCGAAGTAGAATGCTTGAGCCATCACCTTGCCTCCTCACATTTGCTTACTTGAAACCACACAAGGAAAAAGGGGAGAGATAGATGATCTCAATGAGTAAACAAAAAGGCACATACATTATCACATATTCCTTTGAAAGGAAACACATAGCTTATACACATAGTTCATAGTTTATAACTCATGAATCAGGTTGCAATTTAACAAGGGTTCAATTTAGCAAGTTTGCAGAAATCACACTTATAACACATAGAGAGTGAAGACTATTGCTCATTCACTCGAAACACATAAAGGAGAGATGGCCTTTGCCAAATTCCAACTCCTATCACGTAGAAAGCGTGAAGCTTATTAGGCCCTACGGCTAGAACCGCCCTTTCTAGCTGAGGTGGATACACTACCCCTATCCATCAGGTTAAGACCATGTGCACAGGTTCCAATGATTACCCGCATCAGCACGAGGATTCTGCATAAAAGGTAATAGGTGCCATAGCTAGAGCTATTGGTAATCACAATTAACAATAACACATATGGCAACAATAACATGTATTTCAATAACAATAGTGGTTTAGCTTTCAAACAATGATACAATGATAGTGTAGTTCCAGAAAAAATACAAGTTAGGGTGTTAATCACAAGAAGTTCTCAATGGATAAACAAACTAGTTTTAGACCAAATGTCCTTTGGCAACCCAAGCTTGACAAAGAAGTCATACAATAATATTTAGAATAGAAAGAACTTGGGTTTCAATGTTCACAAAGGCTCACATAGCATGTCATCACATATTTGTAACATAACAAAATGTTACTTGCACTTGTAACATGAACATAGTGTTTACTCACCTTGGGGTTCCTTTGCTCCTAGTATACGTAGTCTCCTTTGCACTTCTAAAGCCCCTCAAACTCTAACATAATATTTGATTTAATACTTAGTATTTATTTACTCATGATGCTCCTATCCCATAACTAACCATGTACATATAGCATACACATACACTTAAAGTCCACACATAGTGTACTCATCACTTGCACATAGCTCGTTGACTTAATGGTCTTGCATACTTAGGCCTTATAGGCTCACATGAAAACACATTGCAATCATATCAATACCTTTTTAGGTTCATCACAATATCATTACCTCAATATCAATTCACTTAGCAATTGTCTTAATTCACTTTACACTTCCATACATGTCAACTTAACAATTAATCCTTCAATCATCATGCTTAACTCTTATGATCCCTTTTACTTCATTAACTCATAATCATATGTTCATCATCAATTCATCATAACTCCTTGCTCCAATTTCCTCAATCACATTTGCATTCTAATCACAATACAAGGTTAAGATACCTTAGGTATACCTTAAGTATACTAAAACGCATTTAAGCTTATCTAGGATCGTACCTTCAACTAACATGCAATTTTATCATTTATTATACATACATACATGTCAACAATCACCAAGACACATCACATAAAATTTATAAACATTTGGAGAAAATTGTTCATGTAGGCCAAATGCATCATTAAGGTAAAAACCAAATTCTTCTTCTTTTCGTGCTTTCCGTCTATTTTAGAAATATATAAAAACATGGTTTGAACTAAGATTTTTCACGTAAACATAACAAAAATCATTTTAGAACTTAAATTCATAAGAATCGGCCACTATTGGTTTCAGTAATATAGAAAAACTCAATTTTTTGCATTATAGTGCTCAAAACCATAAGTTTTCTTGTTTTCGATATTTTCCGGTCATTTCAGAAATATGCAAATAGGTTGTTTAAACTATTATTTTTCATTCAATCATTGAAAATATCAGTTTAGAACACATTCCTTCATGAATTGGCAGCCATAGGTAGGGTTTATACAAAAAAATTCCAAGTTCAAAGGCTTAGATGAAAAATCATGAGTTTTCGCGCTTTCCATGCATTTCGTTTATTTCAGCGATAAACAGACACATGATTCAAATCATTATTTTTCATCTAAAAAAAACAAATATCACTTTAGAACACCAATTCATACAAATCGGCAGCCATATACTCATGAAAGAATAAAATTTTCTAATTTCCAAGTCCTAACACGAAAACCTTGAATTCCTTTATTTTTCAAAATTTTTCGGTCATCACAGAAATATCCAGAAATATTATTTCATACAATATTTTTCATCAAAATAAATCAAAAATCAGTTTAAAATATATCCATGTACAAATCGCCCCCCTCCCCTTATGATGTTTATGCAAATAAAATTGTGATTTTAAGTTATAGAATTCACCTTTGGAGAAATCTTACGGAAAGAATAATGTTTTCGGTAGAAAATAAATTTTCTCTTCCAAAAATTCACTCAAACAGAATTGAATCTGTAGAAATTAGTAATCAAATAGTTCAAAATAACTTTCCCATAATTTATTTCATAGAAATCAGTTTAGAAATCGAAAGAGAATAAAAACTTACGATTACGGTCACAAAATCGCGAAATGAAAAGGTGTTTTCAATATTTCGGTAGAGAGAATTATTTTGAGAGGTTTTTCTGCCAAAATACAAAAAGAATAAGGGAATGGCTGCTGGAAATCCTTGTTTGGCTGAAAATTAGAATATATATTAGGGTTGGAGTGGAATTTCCACTATTACCCTTAATGAAATAGGTTAGGAGCATTTTTGTGTAGTGGGCTTTTGGGTATTTGGGCTTTTTCTTTAAAATTTTTGGCTGAATGGATTAAAAATAAAAGTAATATTTTTTTTATTAATTCTGGAACATTTCCCTCAAAAATATTTATTTAAAAATACCCATAAAATTATTTTATGCTTAAAAATTGTTTTATGCATGAAAATTCATTTTATTTAAAATAAATTCTTTTATGCAAATGCACTTCATGTAAATCATTTATTTCACAATAGCAACACATATTATGCATATTAAAATTATTTTAATATGCCACATACTCATCAATCACTTAGATCACAAATTTTTCACACAAGCACACACTTAACCTTATTAGTTCTAAATCAAGCAATTTATCACGAAAATTCCTAGGGTGTGTGTGGGTTGTTACATGTAAATGGGTTTTCTTAATTGGTGTTATGAATTTTTTTTTTTTTTTTTTGTTTCCTTGAAAAACCAAAAAATTTTTATGTTGAGTCTTTAATGTGTTGAGTTAAAACTTAATGGACTTTTGCTTTTGTAGTTTAAAACTTAATTCTAGGCCTCTAGATTTTAGATTTATCACTGGTTAATTCTACAAGTTCATGACTCATATGTTCGTGAATATGTGAAACTACTAGATAAATAGAGCATTATTTCATTCATTCTATGAACATTTGCATAGAGGGCTTAAGTTGTCATACATGAAATGGATTCTTTGGAGTGAATACAAGTAGGAGTATTAAGTGAAAGGGGGATGTCAATGTAATATTTAGTCATTAGTAGGTCTTGTGTGGATAGTTTGGTTAAAAAAATAGTGAATTTGCCAACAATAAAGTTGTAGCTTTAGAAAAAGGATATGAGGTTGTAATACTGATAACTTTGGGATCATTTGCAACTAAAATCTTTTGACTACTTTATTAATTATCACTCGGCTACATCATTCCATTCTAGATGGAGGAAGGAAATGAATGCTAGACTAAGTATATGGATGTGTTAAGAACTGATCCATTCAAGCCACCTCTGGGTCAACTTGAATGACACGAGCTTCTGCCTAAGAGGTATAATTTTTATTACCCTTGTCTTCTAGGTTAAAGGGGGAACTTTTAAAGTCTAAAATCTAGCTCTTTTATTTGCCTTTTCACAATGGATTAAGGATTATGGAAGAATTTAGATGTGGAGCTGAGTATTGGGTTTTGGAAAGATTGCTTTGTTCTACTCTTATGAATCGAAATGAGGTACATCAATCAACAAATTCCATTTTGTGTACATTATTCATGTCCATGGCATATGGGCTTTCTTCTTGAACAGTTGTTTTTCATTTATCATTATCACTTGCAAAAGCAACTATAAGATGACCTTTTAATGTTAATTCAAGTAATCAAGAAAGATATTAGTTATCATATAATTTAGAGCAGTTACTCTTATCTGATTCTCAATGAAAAAGATGTCATCAATTCTTTTTTAGTGGTTGCTCTGAAGTTTTTATGAATTGGATTAGCAGTGAGATATAAGCTTCCTAGACTTATTTCTACTTATATTTTGATCATAAATTTGTTTCTCAAATCTCTGTTGAAGATATAATGACAGCAATATATCTGAAATCCTTTGATTATTAAGTGTTGAATCTTCTTTTGTACCAGTTGACATGAGAAAAGGTGCTTTAATTCTAGTGATTTTGGTCATTTCTATTTTTTTTTACGAACTAAACTATTGCTTCTCCTTTTGGTATGCTTGAAAGGACTTTGTTTTCTCTCATGTGTTATATCTAGTAAAGAAAATGCCACATTGCTACTTTATGTCCAATTTCTACTAATTGACATTAGAGTCATTGTTCACATGTTTTGTAAAATCCATAAAACAATTGTGTCACAACTTATCATCTACTATTAATTTTTCTAAAATATGAATTAATATGGTTAATTCTTTCCTTATTTTCCTGGAAGTTATTTTGAAAGTGAATGACTTGCATATGGAATTCCTATCAATATAAGAATTTCTAATGGAAGTATCTAATGACCTGTGAGTGCTTTCCTTTTGTACATTTTGAGCAATCTATTATCAGTCCTTATGGGAATTTTAATTTTGCTTATTTCTTTCCATTTTTTTATGATGAAGTAAATTTTTTTTCAAAGAAATGGATATGAAAATGTACAAGTGTAACCCTTCTCTAGAAAACTACATTACTTTTGTATATTATATGCTATTGTAATTTCAAAAGGCCTTTGCTTGAGTTTGGAATCTGTATGTCTTATATGAGAACTTTGATTTGATTCTAGGTAACATAAAACCATTGGTTGATGAATGGTTGAATGATATGGTTTCATATTTAAATTTGCCATTGGAAGCTTCAAAGGAAGAATTGAGAGCATGCTAATTGATGGCACTATTTTTAGTACCATTCTGAACAGGCTAAATTTTGGTTTAGTTGAAATGGTTGGTTTATTTTTCTCTTAATGTACTTCATGGTTCTGCTTTATCTTTTTTTTTTTTTTTTTTTTTGTTTTGCAAACTTTGAGTGTCTTTTTTTCCCTCAGCTTGCCTTTTTGTCTTTTTATTTTTAGAGACGTGTCTCTGAGTTTAGCCTAGAAAAAACTAAAAAGTTTTTGTTAGCAATGGACGAAATGGGATTAGCTAGGTTTGTACTTGCAAATATACAATAGGTATGGAATTTTCTAAATAAAATTTTAACATATCCAAGTAACTTCCTACTGCATTTTTATCTTGCTATTATAAAATATTGAAGTTGAGATATTTATTGAAATAATTACAACAAGTTATATAGTAGAGCTTATAGAAAATATAGGAGATAAAAATATGGCCAACTGGTACAAGAATCTAAGATAAACTAATGAGCTGTTACGATAAATTAATGAGCTGTTAGAATTTTTTATTCCTTGGACTTATCCTTTACAACTATGGTATTTCATTTTTGGAAAAATTTTGCCTTTCATTTCATGTGCTCCATTTGATTGCCATTAAGTTATTAGGAAGCCTGTTGTAATTTAATATATGACAACATCTTCATAGTTGGTTTCTTTTTAATTGTATGGTCTATTGCTAAGTTATCTTAGCTTGAGATTTGTTAACTTAATAAATTAACTGACTTTTTGGAAATATATACTAAAAAATGAAATGCTATCAAATATGCTTGCTTAATATTTTCATTTTCGATGCTCAATATGCGATATCAAACAACTTGTTGGTAATGTGATAACTCCTAGTCTCTTTTTGCAAATTACTAACCCTTTATCTTCTTTCTCTTTGACTTGGTGATGCCTACAAAAAATATATATATTCATAATGGTCAATTCCATGGTATATATTATAAGAGTATAGCAAGCGTTTGGAAAATATATGCATTTCCTTATTATATTAATTAGGAGATGAGACCTAAAACAGACAAGATAGTGAGGAGGATGACAATGGTGGGCACTATTGTTGTTTCTTATTTCCTCTTAATTGTTGATTATGGCCCTGAATCCAATGCTTTTGACCCTGTAATTTACCTATTTCTTATTTTTTTATTTCAATTTTCCTTGTTTATAATTTGAATTGCTAATCATACTTGATGACAATCTTCTTTATGATTTCCTAAACACAATTTTTCATATTATTGTTTTTGTGTATATTGAATATTGCATTCCTTCAAATGATAATACTTGCAATTTATGATTTTTAATTAACTTACTTTCATTATCTTATTCATTTAAGCCCAATTCTATGGATCAATAGCTAAAATTTTAATTTATTTTGTTCACCCAAAATTTATGTGTTCTAATGATATTGTTGTTATTGTCTATCTACTCATGGCTTAAATTGAGTAAAATAGCAAGTTCTAGTAGAATCCTAAAAGTAGAATTCAACATAGATAAGATATTGAGAAGTAGAACTATTGTGGAAAGTATATTACATATTGTGTGCTTCATTGATTGTTTGACATGGAATAGAATTTGAGTAACAAGTTTAATTAGGTTGTGATTTTTATTGACTTCAAGGACTAGCGAAAGCATCAAATCTTATATGTGTACTAATGAGTTTACTTTTTTTTTTCCAAGTTTTATTGTAGTTTAATTTATGGGTTTGCTACATGTAGCTTAGGTAATTGTTTCCATGTCTCTTTAGCCTTTTCTCTCTCTCTCTTGTAAGTTCTATCTTGTCAACAATCCTAAAACTTGCTTGGAATTTTAGGCATGAATTTTGTCCATTTTTTGCACAATTCCTTTTGAAAGTGTCATTATGAGGCTAATCTCCTTGTTGTGGCTTCAATACATGGAAATGAAAAATATAATTGCATTATTATTTATTTATTCTTATGTATAGTGCTTAAACAGGCATACTTTTGCTTGAGGTAATATTCTTAAGATATCAAACACTGCTTGTCAGAACATCATAACATTTTGAAATTCTTGGTTTGAAGCATGTTTGATTCTATCTTATTTTTCTCATACTACTTCAAAAACTAATCTCTCTTTCACTCTTTATGTTCACAGATAAAGAAAGCAATACTATCAACAGAGAGTTCGGTAAAAGAGTATAACTTCATATCAAAGCAAGAACCTCAAGGTGTCCAAATAGAGAAGCAGAGCTTCAACATTGCAAAAGAGCATTAGTAGGGTATTCAACTCAAGTTTGCATAGGATCATCATGAGTTTAGGTTAAGTATTAGTGTTATGAGAGCCAGTTCCTTCTAAGCCTTTCTTTGCTAGAAACTTACTTATGGAGATTGTAAGATCTTTATACTTTTTTTTTTTTCAATAATAAGGTACAATAGATGCTTTTTGTTACTTTGCTTTGAAAAAATTAAACAAAAGAGATAGACTTTAAATTTAAGTTAATTGAACAACTCATGTATTTTGCTTGAGGGATTTATAGAATGGTTATTATTTGGTTCAATGATCCTATTCTCCATGTCTTGTTCAAAACTTTCAAATTAGTAATCTTGCATTGTATTCTACAAATGGATTGTGTTTATAAAATATTTTTTCTTATATTTATTTGAAGCACTTTGGTCAAAATATGGTGAATTTTTGGGTAATAAGGGCATTGTTGTGTAAAATTATCAATTACCCAAAAATGAACAAGATTATGCCAAAAAATGGTAGAAATATGGAAAAAGAATAAGGTTGTGCACTTCTTGTGCATTTTAAATTGTTTCTACCAAAAAATGGTAGAAATATTTTAAAATGCACAACTTTGTGTACTTCAAGTGCACAAGCTTGTGCACTTTAAATTACTTCCCCCATTTTTAGTGAAATTTTCGAAAAATGCACAAGGTTGTGTTGTGCACTTTAAATTGCTTCTACCAAAAAATGGTAGAAATATTTTAAAATGCGCAAGTTTGTGCACTTTAAGTACACAAGGTTGTTCACTTTAAATTATTTCTCCCATTTTTAGTGAAATTTTTAAAAAATGCACAAGGTCGTGCATTTGAAGGTCACCTAAAAATATGGTTGATCATTTTGAAAATAGAGCATTTACTGTTTCTCATAATTCTCTTCTATATTGGACATGATTATGCTGTGATATAATACTATTATAATTTTTTTATTTATGCCATTGTTTAATTTTAGCTATATATATATATATATATATATATATATATATATATATATATATATATATATATATATATATATATATATATATATATATATATATATATATATATATATATATATATATATATATATGTTATATTTATTTGTAACTTATAAATAATAAATGTAAATATCCAACTTGTGCATATCTTGAGCAGCAGTCAAGCATTTACATAGACTAATTGGTCGTTTATAGACCTTTGAAAAAGTCCCTGGGTCATTTAGAATTAGGCACAAGAAAGAACGGAACTCCGAAGAATCAAAAATCGATAAACTAGGCTAAAAAAAGATAGGCTACTAAGAGCTACTGTAAGAGAAAAAACTGTAGAACCATAAACTCTTTGCGGTAGACACAAGAAAGCTTGCGGCACCGTAGTCTGCTGTGGAGGATCCTCAAAGAAATCCTGCGGTAATAGTAGGGCATCCTATGGTAGTTTTAGCCTTTTTTTTTTTTCTTTTTTTCTTTCTATGCACCAAATTCCACAAAGAAATTGGAGTCACAATGAATTTTTACATAATTAAAAATAAATTAAGATAGGGAGTTCCTTAAATAAATTTTCAAAATTAAAAAGATGATTTTGATACTTTTTTTTTTTTTTGTAACTTTAAGACATTTACAAAAAATAATTTTTTTTACAAAATTTCCAATAAATTTATAAAATATCGGTAATTTTATTAATTATTTTGTAACTTTAAGGCATTTACAAAAGTGGTACTTATTTTTTACAAAATTCTCCATAAATTTACTAAATATCAATGATTCTACCTATTATTTTATAATCTTAAGAATTTATAAAATATGATTACTTTTTACAAAATTATTAACAAAATTACAAAATATCAATAATTTTACCCATTATTTTGTAATTTTAAAAATTTATGAAATATGGGATTTTTTACAAAATTATCAACAAATTCACAAAATATCGGCGATTTTACATATTATTTTGTAATCCTAAGAATTTTTAAAATATGGGCAATTTTTACAAAATTCTTTAGAATTTTATAAAATAAGGGTATTTTTGGTCATTATTTTGTTACTTTAAAAAATTATAAAATATGACACTTTTCATAAAATTCATAAAAAAATTTACAAAATATAGGTAATTTAGACTATTATTTTGTAACATTAAGGAATTACAAAATATTTCACTTTTTTATAAAATTCTCAATAATTTTATAAAGTATAGGTAATTTTGTTCATTATTTTATAATATTAAGAAACTACAAAATATTTTAATTTTTTACAAAATTCTCAATAATTTTACAAAATATGGGTTATTTTTGCTATTATTTTGTAACATTTAGGATTTACAAATATGTCACTTTTTTTATAAAATTCTAAAGAAATTTACAAAATATAAGTGAAGGGTTTACAAAATATGAGTTTTTTAACAAAATTTTCAAGAGTTTTATAAAATATGTGTAATTTTGGCCATTATTTTATAATATTAAGGAATTACAAAATATTTAACTTTTTTATAAAATTATCAAGAGATTTATAAAATATGGATATTTTTTGCTATTATTTTATAACTTTCAAGATTTACAAAATATATCACTTTTTTTATAAAATTCTCATAAAATTTACAAAGTATGGATGATTTTGACTAATATTTTGTAACCTTAAAAACTTACAAAATATGATCATTTTTTACAAAATTCTCAAGACATTTACAAAATATCACAGATTTTATACATTATTTTTTAGTATTAAAGACTTATAAAATATGGCTATTTTTTACAAAATTCTCAAGTTATTTACAAAATATCCCAAATTTTGACCATTATTTTATAACATTAAGGATTTACAAAATATGGCACTTTTTTATAAAATTCTCAATCAATTTACAAAATATCTCTGATTTTCACAATTATTTTATAATATTAAGAATTTACAAAATATGCACATCTTTTACAAAATTCTCAAGACATTTACAAAATATTCATGATTTTGGCCGTTATTTTGTAATTTTAAGGAATTACAAAATATAGTTATTTTTTAGAAAATTCTCAAGAAATTTACAAAATATCACTGATTTTAACAATTAATTTATAATTTTAAAATTTACAAAATATGGCACTTTTTTACAAAATTATCGATATATTTACAAAATATTTTAGCCATTATTTTGTAATATTAAGAAATTACAAAATATTACTCTTTTTTACAAAATTATCAAGAAATTTACAAAATATTCATGATTTTAGCTGTTATTTTATAACCTTAAGGAATTACAAAATATAGCTATTTTTTACAAAATTCTCAAGAAATTTATAAAATATCACTAATTTTGACAATTATTTTGTAATATTAAAATTTACAAAATATAGCACTTTTTACAAAATTATTTATATATTTACAAAATATTTTAGCCATTATTTTGTAATATCAAGAAATTACAAAATATTACTCTTTTTTATAAAATTCTCAAGAAATTTATAAAGTATTCATAATTTTGGTCATTATTTTGTAACATTAAAGAATTACAAAATATAGCTATTTTTTATAAAATTGTCAAAAAATTTACAAAATATTACTGATTTTGACTATTATTTTATAATCTTAAGTTTTACAAAATATGACACTTTTTTACAAAATTATTGATATATTTACAAAATATTTTAGCTATTATTTTGTAATCTCGAGAAATTACAAAATATTGTTCTTTTTTACAAAATTCTTAAGAAATTTACAAAATATTCATGATTTTGACCATTATTTTGTAATCTTAAAAAATTGCAAAATATAGCTATTTTTTACAAAATTCTTAAGAAATTTATAAAATATCGCTGATTTTAACAATTATTTTGTAATATTAAGATTTACAAAATATGGTACTTTTTTACAAAATTATCAATATATTTACAAAATATTCTAGTTATTATTTTGTAATATCAAGAAATTACAAAATATTGCTCTTTTTTATAAAATTGTCAAGACATTTACAAAATATTTATGAGTTTGATCGTTATTTTATAATTTTAAGAAATTGCAAAATATAACTATTTTTTATAAAATTCTCAAGAAATTTATAAAATATCATTGATTTTGATAATTATTTTAGAATTTTAAGATTTACAAAATATGGCTTTTTTTACAAAATTATCGATATATTTACAAAATATTTTAGTTATTATTTTGTAATCTCAAGAAAATACAAAATATTGCTCTTTTTTACATAATTCTCAAGAAATTTATAAAATATTTATGATTTTGGCCATTATTTTGTAATATTAAGGAATTACAAAATATAACTATTTTTTACAAAATTCTCAAAAAATTTATAAAAATCACTAATTTTGACAATTGTTTTGTAATATTAAGATTTATAAAATATATAACTTTTATACAAAATTATCGATATATTTACAAAATATTTTAGCCATTATTTTGTAATATCGAGAAATTACAAAATATTGCTCTTTTTTACAAAATTCTCAAATAACTTACAAAATATTCATATTTTGGCCATTATTTTATAACCTTAAGGAATTATAAAATATAACTATTTTTTATAAAATTCTCAAGAAATTTTACAAAGTAACCTTAAGATTTATAAAATATGCCACTTTTTTATAAAATTACTAACATATTTACAAATTTTTTCTATTTTTAGCCATTATTTTGTAATTTTAAAGAATTATAAAATATGGTTATCATTTACAAAATTATCAGTGTATTTACAAAATATTTCTAATTTTAGCCATTATTTAGTAATTTTAAGGAATTACAAAATACACTTATTTTTTACAAAATTCTAAAGAAATTTACTAAATATCCTTGATTTTGCCATTATTTTTTAATATTAAAGATTTACAAAATATGACTTTTTTATAAATTTTTAACATATTTAAAAAATATCTCTGATTTTGGCCATTATTTTGTAATTTTAAGGATTTATAAAATTATTCATAAGTTAAAAAATTATGGATGATTTTTGTTATTATTTTATAATTTTAAGGATTTACAAAATATTAATATTTCTTTTTTAAAATTCTTCTTAAATTTACAAAATATTGGTGATTTTATCCCATTATTTTGTAACCTTGGAGCATTTACAAAAAATAACAATTTTTCGCAAAATTATTAATAAATTTACCAAACAATGTTGATTTCACCCATTATTTTGTAAGTTGAAGCTATTTATAATAAATAATTTTTTTTTTTACAAAATTATTCATAAATTTATAAAATTATGATTTCATATATTATTTTGTAAATTGAAGCCGCTTACAAAAATTGTATTATTTCAAAAAAGTTACAAAAATATAGCAATTCTTTGCATTATTGTGTAAATTATTTTTATAAGAAAAATGATATCATTTGCAAAATCATTTGGAAACTTATAAAAGAAATTTGTTCCCTTTCATATCATTATGTAAATAGCATATATTTCCACAAAATATTGCTTTTATAAAATTTTAAAAATTAAAAAAATTAATATTTTTATTATGTAACTAAATACTTTTATAACAAAAAAATTTTCTTTGCAAAATTATATAATTATTGTAATACCCTAAATTTTTATTTATTTTACAAATCCTATTTTGTGTACAGAAAGGTATTATTTTATTATTTTTTTTATCAAAGCAATTATCGAAGTTATATTTTCTTAAATTTATTATATTCATACACTCTAAAGAACCATTATTAATTGTAATTTTATTTAAATATTATATATATGTAATTGAAGGAAATATTTATATATATTATTATTGTGAAAATATTATGGAGACTAATTATGTGTTAATTAAGGATTATTATTAATATTATTATTAACATAAAGTTTTGTGTGTGTGTGTGTATATGTATATATATTGTTTTAAAAAAAAAAAAAGAAAGGAGTTGAGTCATCTAATTGGGGGAGAGCCAATCAGATGGCTGGCTTTTGTTTGGACATTAGAAGAAACGGAAGGCAAAGAGGGAGAGAGAGACAGACAGACAGACAGACAGTTTGGAGAGTTCTGGCAGACGATGCCGAGCACCGCCACCTCCACCTCAAAGTTTGATGTTCGGGGACTCTTAGGGAACCAACAGCAGCTCAATTGGGCGGCAGACGGCGGCGCACGCGAGGAGATAAGCTTTGCCGGTGCTGAATCTTCAACTGCATTTTTCGGCCAATTCCGGAGGTCAAATCAAGCGAGGCTGGTGCCGTTCAACTTTTCACCTTGAGAGCTTTCGTTTGGTATCTATCCCTTCCCCATAGGCTTGTCGGATGTGGAGATCGAAAAACTCAAAACCGTAACTTCTTTGGCATTTTTCGGCGAGATGTTGGCGAGTGGCGGCAAGTGGTGATAGTATTCGAGATCCTGACATTGGGGCGAACCTGCTAGTGTGAAGATCGCTCCATTCTGCCACCAGGGCAATGGCACGTGGTGGCGACGCACAGACCTTGATCCAACAGCTCTATCTTACTATTTTGATGAGATTTGCCATGGTCGTTCGATCGAAAATTGCGAGGGTAAATCTGAATCTCTTAATTTCTATATTTTGAGTTATGTTATTGGATTTAACTAGTAATTGTTATTGTGATGTTTACGAATAGAATTGATAGTTGAATTGTGTTGATAATTGTGAGTTGAGAGGACCTAGGAGGGGTCATTGATATGATATTGGGTTATGGAAATTAAGTAGAAGTACTATGTTCTCTGTTGATTTTGGGTAATGAACTAGTTTAGGAAAGATTCTGTCATAATTCCTGCAAGAATCTCAATAGCCTGTCACCTGTATTTTGATAAGTGAGTTGTTCATATTCTAATGATATCGTTTGTTATTTAGAGTCAATTTCTCTAGCTTCTGTTGTCAAAGGTCGCACTTTCGAAGATAGTCGGTCTGATAAGTCGTCAGCTAGGTGAGTGATACTCTCTAATATATTATTCTATCTTCATATGCATCTACATTTATTATATGTGTATATATATATATATATATATATATATATATATATATATATATATATATATATATATATATATATATATATATATATATATATATATATATATATATATATATATATATATATATATATATATATATATGTATGTATGTATGTATGTATATATGTATGTATATTATGTATTATTATTGTATAGATGCATGTTAACATTTTGTCACGACCCAAACTTGAGGCACGTGACCAGCACTACGGCATAGGAAAACGTAAGGCTACCAGTATCCACAGTCAGCCTAAACAATTAAACCCTAATAAAAATGATACATAATAACATATTATAAAATATTTAGGGTGAATTTTCCATGCCACTCTATCTGCCAACAGTTTATTCAATAATCATCATATCATAATGAAAGATTACCATAACAGTGCCATAATAATTTACAATAACAATAACAATGTCATAAACGCTGTCGGCAGAGAGTTTGACCATAATACAAGCCCATAATACCAGAAATACCATAATACAATCCCAATACTGTAATTGCAGAATTCTACTATAATATTACAATAACAACATGTTGCATGTACTTTGTCGAAGAAGAAGACAGAGACCAACTTGATAAAAGTTACAATTAAAGGCTCAACCTGTAACCTGAAAAATAATAAGGAGATAGGGGTGAGCGTCTCAACTCAGTGAATGATACTACTAATATGCAGACCTGGTGAGCCAGATATAAACATATATACGTAATATGCAATTATGTCACCCAACATCCAATCACAACAAAACATACAAGGATGGAGTTCAGTCCACAAAAACCACACTAAAATCAAATTAAGGGAGTTGATCCTCATATAATGGCTCTCTTAATCCAATAATTTTTCTCTTATATCTAATCCAAAGGGCCCGACCGTCACTGGTCTGTACCACGCAGCCCTGACTCGACTGATAGCGACCTTGGCAATGAGCAGGCCCGGCCAGCATCCACCAGTCATAGCTCATCTTCTCAAACTCATTATAACCATATCATATCCCAAGTCCTAGGTGGTCTCTGTATCATTCTGTCTCTATCCAACATACATAGAGAAATATGCAGCACAATATCCAATTATCCAACACAATTAGATGATAAGTAAGCGTGTACATATATTCATTTCATGACATAAGCACCAGGATTTCATTATATTCATAAATATACTCAATGCAATGCATGATTAACAGGAAAGTATATTAGAAGTATCACTCACAGTATAGAAGAGCAAAACTGAATAATCACAGACTGTGGTTGGGGGAGGCCGGAGGCGCACCAGAATGATCTATACAGTGAAATGAACAAGATTATCAGAATATAAATATAATGACTAGAAAATACCTATTTCCTATCTAGACCATCTAATCTTCCCCAAAAGCTCAATTCTTTCTAACACACCTCACACCTACTAACTACTAATCAGAACATAATAATAATATGCCACAAACTAGCACGAACTACGAAAAATGATGCTCACCGTAAAAGTCACCGAAAAATATGAACGTCGACCGATCACCACAAACTTACTACCAACGGACTCGCCTCAACGAGTAGAATCTGAAAATATAATATGTTTCTTCTGGTTCATCAGAATCTGTGTCGGCAGTTCAGTCAATCACCGGAATTTGATCAAATTCAATATTTTCCAAAATTAGTAATTTATATACCAAATTAAAGCTTAGAGGAAGAGGAGTCCGATTGTACCAAAATCACCTTGAACGGACGATGGAACTGGCCATAATTTAACTGGAAACTTTCTGCGGGCGGACGGTGTGGCGGCGTGTGCGGCGACTGGAGACGGCGGATGGCGGCGATCTTCGATGGACAGCTTGATCAACACCTCAAGAACCCTGCTAGCCGGCGCGTGTCGAATTCCGGAGAGCGGACGGTGGTCGGACGGTAGGCAGCTTCTCCTTCTCTCTCTCTCTCTCTCTCTCTCTCTCTCGGCTTCCTCTCTCTGCTTAACTCTCTGCCTCCTCTATATATATATATATATATATATATATATATATATATATATATATATATATATATATATATATATATATATATATATATATATATATATATATATATATATATATATATATATATATATATATATATATATATATATATATATATATATATATATATATATATATATATATATATAAATACTAACAGTAGTAGTAATAATAATAATAATAATAATAATAATAATAATAATAATAATAAAATGGCTTACCAAATAAT
>CANTUT010000671.1:190000-325000 GCA_947687605.1 Reutealis trisperma
AGAAAGTAAAAAAGAGAAGATATTTAATACTTTTCTTTTTATTAATTTCTAATTAAAATCCTTTTGCTAGTTATTCAGAAATTTTAATTTTAGTCGTTGTTGTTATTATTATTTATTATTATAGAAAATTTAAAAGAGAAGAAAATTTTTTGTGAATTTTTTAAGATTATATATCCAAATTTCTAGATTGTATTAGATTGAAAATGAAATATCCGATCCCTAAATATATTATTTCTAAATTTTTAGGATAATACAATACAATTTGTTTTTTATTTTGATTCCAATTTTAGTTATCCATAAATCAAATTTTTTGAAATTTGGTCTAATTTCAAAGATTTTTAAAACTTCGGATTGGAACCAACCATGCTAAATCCTAATTGTAACCACAACACAAGTGATTTATAACCCATTCGTTTTCACTAATTTGGGTTCCCATAAAAAGACTGCTCCTAATTCTTTGGTCATTTTACACAGTAAAGACAAATTGCAAATACGCTTGTGTTTATCAATAGGGATGACAATGGATAGAGGATGAATAAAATAATATAATACCCTTATCTATACCCAAAAAGGTGTGTGTCTATATGTATTCATATCTACAACCATTTGGGTAATGAATTTCAAACCCATCTCATACCCATGAGGTTTCAGGTAATCCGTAGATAACCCATTACCTAAATAATTATCAAGTTATTTTTAAATATATGTATAAATTTAAAATATTTGATATAAAAAAAATGAATTTGTATAATAATGAGCATAGTGATTTAGGGTAATTGATTATTTGATATTTAGAATATTTTATTTGATTATTTAATACAAAATTATAAATGCTAAAATTTCAAAAAATATATCATTCTAATGAGTTATTAAATTTAATGCGACGACATTAAGATGTGTATTTGAATAATTATTTTATATAAGTAGAAGTAAAAATAAAAATGGAGTGAATTAATATTAATAAAAAAAAGTGTCACAAATAATATTAATTTTAAATATAATAAGTATGAAATATCTAAATAGTAGATGCGTCTTAAATACATGAAAGTGATTTATTACTTTGCTATCGTTATACTCAAAATTATAAGAAGCAAAAAGAAAAATATAGAACAATATAAATTTAAGGAAAGGTTTTTTTATTATAAAACCCGAGAGAAAAGAAAAGACGATCCAAAAAAATAAAGAAAAGAAAATTAAGAGAAAAGAAAGAAGATTTAAAGAGAAAAAAGAAGGAGATTTAGAGAGTTTAAAAATAGAGAATTTGTAGAGAGATTAAAGAAAGTGATTCTAAAAAGAAAAGTAATTGAGATTCAGAAAAAAGAGACCTGAGAAGAGAGAATGAGTAGAATGACCAAATAAGAGAATGAAAGAAATTTATGGTTAAATTTAACATTATATATTAAGGATACAAAATGACTTTTTTATCCTCAATAAAATGATAAGGTATAATAAATTATTTAATTAAACTAGATGACATTTTGTTAATCTTAATGAAATTATTAAATTCTAAAAAACCTTAATGGTTGAAATACAAATTATTTAACGATATTTAAATCAATTCGAACCTATTTTTATATTTAAAAAAATATAATAATTATTTCAAATACTAAAATGCCAAAAATTTTATATAAAATAATAAAATATATAAACCTTATAGTTCAATAAGGTATGAGTATGAGTATGAATAAAATACTACGCTATCCGTACTATCCGTACTCTATTTAAATCTAATTCTATTTTTTTTAGTATGAGTTTATCTATATTCATTATCTAGTCAACTAGAGTATTATCCGCTTTAACTAAATAGGATTCGGATGGGCATTCATTAGCATAGTTCAAATTGATATCTCTATTTATTAATATTTACCCGTAAAGATTGGATGATGGAGTAATTTTCGTTTATCCCTATTGAGCCTGTAATGGATTTTAAATTTAAAATTTAATGCAAAAGAAACTAATTCATCAGGGTTCTTTCTCTAATTGAAAGTATTTCCTTTGGATTGTTGCTGGCTATTTGAGGTAGTTGTGTTAGTATCTGCCCTCTCGCAATCAAAGTCGTTCAAAGATGATAAATACACTGTAAGGCGTGAATAAGTAAAAAAATTGACTGAAGAAACAATACGAGCCGTAGATGAATCTCCAGTTGACGGTCGAGATCTTCCATCACGAATGTAAACAAAAGCTGTAAAATTTCTCTTTTCGTTTTTGTTTTTCCCACTGTACTCCTTGACATCTTCTTCCTCACCGGAAACGCTGGTTGGCGCCCGCGGTCAATCGTCATTTACCGTCGGACAGGGCTATTCGGCCAAAAAACTCGTGGGCGTTGTCTTAGATTGTAGAATTTTTGAGGATTTCAGTTAAAAGGTCATCAAGAGTAGATGTGAAAATGGTTGAAAATTTCGAGAGCCAATGAATTTTCATATGGAGGCACTGGATTTGAGGTAATAATAATATATACCAAGTTAATGTTTTCATATATTGATGCTTTGATTGAAATGGATTTTTGGTTGGTTGATCTTTCTTTTCTTGTGGTATCTGTTGGATGTGATTTCATTGGAAAATGTTTCTCCTAATTCATAGGATTTAATTGAGCTTTCTACTTTACATTCATTGTTGAAAGTTTCATTTTTAAGGAATCGGTAGGAAACTCCAATCTAATTTCACTATTTCCAGTCTTAAAATTTGAAGCACATTCTTGATAGAAATATTGTTTGATGCACCTGTACTTGTATATCCACTAGATTAATCTGATAGTTTTATTTTATGCCTTTGTTTTGGGTGTGTTTTTATGCTCTGAATCATATTTGCCTTGGATTTTTTTAAAATCCTTTTTCCCCCCTTTTATGTTCCAATTAAAGATAGATTGCAGTAATGGTGGATGTTGAGCCACTGCCTGTCTGTGAGGACACTGATGGAGAGAACGTCGAAGGAAATAAGGAGGATGGTGTAGTTTCAAATAGGCAAGAAGTTTATGATGATAATTTGTTGGGAAAGGTAGTGCTTAGTGAGGATGAGGCTTTTAATTTGTACAATGAGTATGCCTTAAGAACAGGGTTTAGTGTTCGGAAAGGAAAATATAGATATCATCAGGGTATGAGTATCATTTGTCAACGTGAGTTTTATTGTTGGAAGGAAGGTTTTAAATTGTATGATTCTGATCCATGTGCGACGATGAAGGCTAATAGATTGGATACAAGAACTGGTTGCAAGGCATTCATTAGGTTCACAGTGAAAGATGGAGTATGGATTGTCACTCACTTCAATACTGAGCACAATCATAGACTTGCATTGCCATCAGAAATGCATTTGCTTAAATCAGGAAGGCAAATGCCAAAGGTTAAAGTAGGTGTGAAAAATACTATGGTGGATGCTGGTATCAAGACGAAACCTGCTTTCTCTTATTTAAGAAAAGATAAGGAAGATGGAGGCATTGAAAATGTCATGAGGCGTGATAGTCATAGTTATGTGGACAACAAAAGGACATCGTTGGTTGAGGCAGCAGATGCTCAGAGTTTAATGGACTATTTTAGGTGTAAGAAGGCAGAGGATCCTATGTTTTTTTATGCGGTGCAAGTAGACCAAGAAAATCGTATGACTAACTTTTTTTGGAGAGAGAGAAAAATGAGAACTGATTATGATTGTTTTGGAGATGTTGTAGTGTTTGACACAACATACCGTACCAATAAGTATAATGTAATTTGTGCTCCCTTTGTTGGTGTGAATCATCACTGGCAAAAAATAATTTTTGGTTGTGCCATCTTGTTGGAGGAGACCGCTGCTTCCTTCACTTGGTTGTTCAGATCATTTGTGGAATCAATGGGGAATCGTGCACCTAAGACTATTATGACAAACCAAGAGGAGGAAATTTCAATTGCCATTGAAGTAGCATTTCCTAATACGCTTCATCGGTTGTGCATGTGGGACATTGCTAAGAAGTCTTCATCATACTTAGGGGCACTCAATGCAATGCCTCAGTTTAGAAACTTGTTTTACAGGTGTTTTAAAGATTGTGAATCTGAAGCAGAGTTTGAAAGTACTTGGAATGAAATGGTACAAAAGTTTGTTCCTGAGGGTAACAATTGGTTGAACTCACTATATAATATTCGTTCAAAGTGGTCTTCTGCATTTAGTGGTGATACTTTCTCTGCTGGGATAAAATATTCTCAAATGAGTGAGGGAACAAACATTGTTTTGGAGGGCATAGGAGTTGCATCAATGAGTTTGGCTGAATTTGTACTTGCTTTTGATGATGTTGTGGCTCGGGCTCGATCCAATGAGTTAGAGGAAGATTTTCATTGTAAACAGGGTGCTCCTTCAATAGCAGTAAGGAAGAGTGGGATTTTGATTCATGCATCAAAAGTTTACACCCATAGAGTCTACAACATTTTTGAGAAACAATTTCTTGATTGCCTTGCAATGACATGGGTAGATAAAGCTTTTGATGGTAAGTGTTCAACTTTTGAAGTTACTGAAGAAGGTGACACGAGAGTGAACTTGGTACAATTTATTGCTTCCAGTAATGATGTTTGTTGTAGTTGTAAAATGTTTGAATCAAACGGAATATTGTGTTCCCATGCTCTGAGGATTTTAAATGTGAAGTGCTTTACTGACATCCCTGGGCAATATATCTTGAAGCGTTGGACAAAGGAAGCTAAAAAAGGGATAATGGCATATGAAGAAAGTGCATCTGTAAATGTAAATTCATATGAATCAGAGTTGGTATGGCGTAACAGCATGTTGCGCTTAGCTTGCAATCTTATAGACAAGAGTCAAGTTAAGGCTGGTACTAGACAACTCTGCCAAAAGAAACTGTTAGAAGCTGAAGAAGTGGTTGAAAGAGAACTTGCAAGACTGAAGTTGTGTGAACATAGTACAGTGGAAGATGCTCAGCCCAATGAAATTCAATGCTCAATTGATGATGTACCCTTGTCAAATCCTTCAGGTGCACAGCTAGAAGGTGGACCAAATACTAGATGCTTTGAGAAACAAAAGACAAAGGCAACTAAAAGGAAATTTTCTGGTAAGGATTCTATCAGTGTTAGTTTTATTATGCTTATTATTAGTATCCGTATATATCATCTACTTCTTTTCAACATTTAATTGATCTGAGAAATTGCTTAACATCATCTGTCTTGCTGTTGAAAAATTCACTTTTATAGAACCTTGTGCTGAAAAAACCAATCAAACGGTTATAGAAGTTTGTGCACAGGGTGGACATCAAGCATTACCAGATGCAAGAAGTGGCCATTCAACCTTTCAGGTATGTTTGTGATGGGTTTAATGCTTTTTCCCCAATGGCATGAGCATTGACGTGATCTTATGATATAGTTTTTTCCCAGTATGGGCGTTGTGATGAGTAACATGCAGAGTCAATCAATGTTATTAATGACTACACCAATGCAGGTAATTCATGTTACTAGCATGTACATTTTAATGGTATTATTATTGAATTGTCAACCAACAATATCAATGAATAATATTTGAGCTATGTAAAATAATTTATTCATTGTATTATTTCTAAATAAAAATATTTGAATGCCTTGTTTAGAACCTGTATTCAACTTCTAATAGGCCTTATTCAAGCATTCCTTCAACAGATATGCTAAGAGATGACAATCAAGTGATTGATTTGAGTCAGGTAACTTGTTATATTAGCTCAAATTACAAACAATTAAAAAAAAAAAATCTGATTTAGCACAACAATTTATGTTTGTAGGATTCACCTGACAACCTTCCTACGCGGCCTCTGCCAAGCTAGTAGCATTTGCATTGTCAGGTTTGAAATTGTATTCATTTGATGAATGAGATTTCATCATGGTTTCATTCTCTTGTATGTGTTTTCTTGGCTTCGATATGTGTTGAAGGAATAATGAAGATTAAATTTTATTTTAACAATAATACAGCAATGGAAGACTCATCTTTGGATATCAAATGAAATCATAGCTATTGTTTTGTAGCATCATAAATATCATTTGGCGGACAATTAGGAAATTGTCATCTTCACAGAGTATAGAAGAAACCAAAGCTAGTTGGTGTAAGAAAATCTAAACCATGGCGCACCTGGAGAACTTCATTAATTGGAGCCTTGCATTTTCTTTTTTAGTTTGATTAGGTTTCAACTGGGGTTTCAATTCGCAATTGCACCGCCTTGGAGACGGCTCTTCTACGCCACTAAGCCGAAGCTTATTGGTTATATAATCTTTTGGTTCAAGACGGGGAGGGTGGAGTGAGGTTTGAAGCTTTAGTTGTTTACAGTGTGGGACATGCATGTATGTCTATCTTAGGGCAGGTATTGAATTTTTATTATTTTTTGGTACATCAGAAAATAAGGTACTGAATTATGGAAAATGAAAACATTGTGGGGCAGCACCTTTTTTTTTTTTTTTTTTTACCCTCCGAATTAGAAGTACAATTTATATATGGATATTGTGTTTTTATAAGTAAGAGATATTTTCCACAAATGTATGTCAATTTTCTGAAACCTTTGCATTTTTTCTGTCTTAAATGGACTTAGTGCATGTCAAGTTGTAAAATAAATGAATAAACGATTGTTTAAAATAAATAAATAATTTAAAAAACTGTGATTAATTCATATATGGAAAAGATGCTTAAAACTAAATGAAATTCTTTCAGCGCAGTGTGGGCATAATTTTCAAGGAAAAATATTAGTTCATTTCTATTGTTAGATTGCAATATTGAAATTAATTAGTAAATTTTAAGGTTTTCAATTTATAAAACTATAAAAATATTTAAATTTATAAAAATTTTATTTTTTTTCTTAAATTTATTCTTAAATATGAGAAAGAAAAAAAGATAAAATATGTTGAGGCTGGCAAGAAATGGTAGTTATTAGTGATGATAACATTGATAGAATTGTAGAGGTGCATAAGCGGGGTTTTTAAATCATAGATCTGGATTCATGTTGTATTATGGATTTGGATTCAAAACATTAATTATTATATGCATCATAAAAATTTTAAAATTATTAGTTGGTTTGGTTGATTAACATAATAAGTATATATATATCTGAGGTGGTAGATTTGAATCCCTACCAATAAATTTCTGTGTTTTTAGATTTTTTTTATTTTTTTATTTTTTAAGTTATTCTTTTTTTCTTTTACTTTTTTTTATTTATAATATTTTCAATTAAAATTATATTAATGATTGAATTTTTTTATTTGTTTAATTATTCTAATCAAATTTATATTAATTTCTATAAGAATTGTATTGATGATTGAATTTTTTTATAAATATTTATTTATTTATTTCTATGAAATTATCAGTTTGATTTCTTATTTATGTTGAATTTGATAAAATTAATAGAGTTATTAAATATTATTTTATATTTTTTAGGTAAATTATTTAATGCATCAAATAAAATTCACTTTCTATAAATTTATATAAAATTAATAATATATATTATTATTTATTTAAATTAATTATAAATTAATATTTTTAATTTTTTATGATATTAAAATTTGTTGTAATATTTATATTATTAAAATAATATCTAAAATTTTTATGGTTAGAAACTAATATATTAAAATTTATAGATTATATATGATAAGTTCATCAGTTATAAAATATAGGTTTATAACATATAAAATATAAATTCATCACTTTTAAAAAATATATTTTATTCTCTTACTAATATAACTGATGAATTTATAGTTTACAAATGATGAATCTACACCATATATTTAGTAAATTTATAAGTAATATTTAATAAATCTATTGCTTATATTATTTTGAATTATATTCGATTTAGGTAACAGAGCTAGTTGTTGATTAATAAAAAAAAAAAAAAGATAATTTAGTATTGAATTATAATCATAAATCTGACAGTAAAAGATAATAAATCAGTATATGATATATGATGAACATAAACATTATATCTAATGAACCTGATAGTTATATGCAATAAACCTAAATTTTAAATCTAATAAACCTCATAATTATATGTGAAATATTAAAAAATGAAAATTATAAATATGAGAAATGAATAAAATTAAATTATAGAATACTTAAATTATGAATTTGACAGTAAAAGATAATAAATCTACATGTAATATATAATGAATCTAAACGTTGTATTTAATGAATTTGGTAGTTATATGTGATGAACCTAAATTTTAAATATAATAAACCTGATAATTTAAAACTTAATATGAATTTACAGTTTACAAATGATGAATCTACACCATATATTTGATAAATTTATAAGCAATACTTAATGAATATATTGCTTATTTTGCTTTGAATTCTATTTGATCTAAGTAACAAAGTTAATTGTTGATTAATAAAAAAAAATTAGATAATTCAGTATTGATTTATAATAATGAATCTGGCAGTAAAAGATAATAAATCTGCATGTGATATATGATAAAACTAAACATTATTTCTAATGAACTTAATAATTATATGTGATAAATCTAAACTTTAACTCTAATAAATTTCATAATTATATATGAAACATTAAAGAATGAAAATTATAAATATGAAGAATGAATAAAATTAAATTATAGAATAATTAAACTATGAATCTGACAGTAAAAGATAATAAATCAGCATATAATATATAATGAACCTGAATGTTATATCTAATGAATTTGATAGTTATATATGATGAATCTAAACTTTAAATCTAATAAACCTGATAATTTAAAGTTTAATATGAATTTACAGTTTACAAATAATGAATTTACACAATATATTTGATGAATTTATAAGTAACACTTAATAAATATATTGATTATAAGTGGTAAATATAATTATTATATAAATTATATTTGATGGTAAATTTTCAATAAATCTATACTATATTACTGATAATTTAATTTAGCATTTATGGATACGAAATCATAAATTATAAACTAAAAAAATAATATTGTGAAAATTAGTTATATAATCAAGTTAATAATTTTTTCCAAGGCTTAATTATTATTATTATTTAAAAAATGATTTTTGAAAATTTATTTTCATAAAAAAGATAAATATGTTATCTTATAAAAATGTTAAATTTTCCTTAAAAACCATTTAAAAAATTACCTATAAAAATATTAAAATTTATAAACAAAAATTATGTTGAAAAATTAATGATATTAAATAATTATTATAAGAATCAAATAAAAAATTCAACCATTAATGTAATTTTTTCAATATTTATGATATTAAAAAGCAAAAAGAAAAAAAAACTTGAAAAAGAAAAAAAAGAATAAATAAAAAAAAAAGAGAAAAAACAAATAATAAATGAAAAAAGAAAAAATGAGAGTGGCTTGATCCTAGGACTTGCAAGTTTCAAAGACAATGTTGCAAGTTTCAAAGATAATGGGCTAACCAATTATGCCAACTTATTATTTTATTATTTTACTATGCATATAATACTTAATATATATTTCAGGACCATGATACTATATGGTTCTGGATTCATGATATAAATTATCCTCTTCATAGTAATGCGAGACCCACTTTTTTTTTTTTTTTGTTATATAATAAAATTATTTACTATTTTCTAATTTTAAAAATTTACCATTTTGAGAAAAAGAAAAATCAAGGGTCAGATTTTTTTTTCTTTATAATTGAAAAATCACAGTTCACTCCTATGAACAAATCTATTATGTGTACATCCTGATATATTAATCTTAAAGTTTAGAGAAAATCTTTCATCATTAGGTAGACAATCTTTAATATCTTTAATTTTTTTTTTCATAAAATAATTTTTTATAGTAAAAAATTTAATTTCAAGTTATAAACATATGCGTGAAAAATAGATATTTACATTTCTTCAAAGTTATTTGTTTTTTCTTGAACATATAGATGATTGTTTTCTCTATGTACTAAAAAAATAAGCTTCAAAATACAAATTTATCATATATCTATTTTTAGAATTATTTATCTTTTTTCATATAAATTTAAAATTCTTATATCATTTACCAATTTATTATTATGATTATAATTTGTTCTTTCATTTTTTTTATTGTCAATAACTTTATCTCATTACGTTCTGTATATGTGACCTTCAACACAACATAAGAATTATCCTTTTTACATAAACACACCATCGTCCAATACACATTTCACATTCCACATTTCTTATCTCTTATTTTGCTTTATTTTTCTCTCTATTTTATTTTGGTACCTAAAATGGCTTGCATTTCTAAATAATTTATTTTTCCTTTTTTTTAAAAAATATTGTATTAGTATTTATGGAATTTACCATTAGAAAATAATTTATTATTTCAAATTCCATCATATAAATTTTGATTAAAGTAGAATGATGGATCAAGTTGGAATTTTTCCATTTAACTTTAAACATAAAGTGAAGTAATCATTCTTTTTCTTTCTTGCAATCAAAGCAAGCAAAAAGTTTCCTAATTAGTAAAAAACAATAGGGGTAGGCAAAAATTAAATTGCATCGATCTTTCAAATTGAAATTGATAATATGATCTAGTGAAATGGTTAATTTGGTATGGTTAGGATAGGTTTTGTTGAAAATTTCAGTGTTCAATGATTGATTTAGCTTCAGCTATTTGTCGGCCAAATTGATCAAAAAATTGAATTTTTAAAAGGTTGTTTTGCTATATATATATATATATATATATATATATATATATATATATATATATATATATATATATATAACTCTAAAAGTAATCCCCCATTCTTCACTTCATTTAGTGGCTGCTCTCCTCATACTTTCAGTCTCTCTCAAATCTCACTAAGATAGTAACCATAATCCATTTCTCTGAGTTTCACTCACATATCAATGATCATTGATCACATATTCACTCTCAAATCAATTAAAGAGACAAAAAATGAGAAAACCTTAAGTCCCAAACCCAGTTATTGCTCGTATAATTCTATTAATCATCAATTTCTTCTTTGTATATGATCAGTTCTCCTAATCTCTTATGGCCTATTTCCCTCTTATGGCTACTGTACCATGAAGATCATAAAAAAAAAAGTGGTAGACCATGTTCATACTTAGAGACTCTACCACTTTTAATTCCAGATAATGTGTTATCTTCATCTTCAAATAATGATCTAGTAAATTTTTTATTTTATTTTTGTAATGATTTGTTTTTGTTTAAGGGATTATTGTGTTAAGTTTAGTTCTAACTTTCAAATTTTTTTGTTATTTTATGGGTTGCATGTCAAAATCTATATAAGAAGGTAGTGGATCTTTAAAGTTTAATTGAATCGAAATTTCAAAGACAAAAAGGTAAAATTTCTCTAATTTCCCCCTTTATTAATAGCTATAAATGTTAGGGGTTTGATTGATTTAGTTTTGTATTTATTTAAATTTGATTTGTGATGTTTATTTTTTATTGCATGTTTATTTCTTCTTGCATGTCAAGACTGGAACTTGAAAATTATTGATCTAGATTCTAGATTATGGAAATGGTCATGGGGTACTAGTGGTTGAATAAATCTAACTAAACTATAAACCCTTAATTTTTTACCCTCATGATCAGCCCATCATTTGATACTTGCTAAGATTAGTGCACTACGCACAGTGGCATTTGAATGTTGAAATCACCTAGGCTTAGTAAACAGATCTCCGAAAAGTTGAAATTGCCAAAAACCACCAAAACATATTGAGAATCGAAACCTATCCCTTTGGCTTTGAACCATCCTCAAATCATTCAAGATTGAATAACGAGATGAGAAATGGAAGAAAATTGGCTAAAGAATTGAGACAAAGTTGGTTGTTGCATAGCCTTGTGCAACACTGCTGCAGGGGCTTGTGTAGTGCCACAAAGCCTTGTGCAGCACTTTAGCATGACCTTGTGCAACAACTTTTGCAAATTTTTGTCTTTTCTCATATCCCTCATTAAAACTTTACAAAACTCTTCCTCCAACCTATCCTTATATATAGGGACCTTTCCCCTTCAATTTTCTGGACCTTTTGGCTTACTTGATTAGCTTTTGCATTAAGCAAATCATCTTCACAAGTTTGATTCACCAAGGATCGAGCTCTTTAGTTTAAAGTTTTTTTTTTTTATTTTTTACTTTACTATTGCTATTTGCTTTGCAAAGCAAGTTGGATTATGACTTTTTTTAGCCGACCCTTCAAGTCAAAAGCTTCCGGCCATCGTTGAGAAGCCACTACCCATCGTTTAAGGCAAGCTTCTGCCTGCCATTTGAGGCAAGTCACCATCCATCGTTAGAGACTAGTCGTTGCTTGCCGTATGAGGTAAGTTTTCTTTCCCTTTCTTTTCCTATTATTTATTTATTTCATTTTATTATTTTCCTTGTTGGGAATTCCCTCCTTGGGATCTCCTCTCTCTCCAAGACTTCTTACCTTTTCTATTTCTCTTCTACCCTATATTGTTGAATTAATCACTTTAATTAGATTCATGTTAATTAAAATCTGACCTAATTAACAACTTGGTAATCAATTAAATTAGTTAAATCAATTAATTTAACCCTCCTTTGAATCAATGAACCGAAACATGATAAAAGGCTAAGACTAAAACTAATTGCGAAAGGCTAAGACTAAAACTAACTCCTTTCGCAAGAAAGATGAACTATGTGGATTTTAATTCCCATTCGAAGAGATATTTAAGCATTCTTATCCCAAGCATCAAATCAACTAAAATAAATAACATTCCCTCCTTTTCACCTTCTTCATATAGATTAAGACTTATTTTTTTGTTCTTTGTTTTATCATATTACTTTACGATTTAGTTTGGGGAATATGTAACTTTCCTATAATCTATAAGGGCTAGAGAAAGTATTCCCTATTTTAGGTTTTTCATGTAAATTTAATTTATACTTTTTCTTCTACTTTCCTTTTTGCTATTTTACTTATTGAATGAATGGAATGAATGATCATACATTTAATTGTTCATGGATTTATAAACTATTCATGATATTTATTTTAATGCCATTTTGTATTAAACTTCCCAAACTAATCTTTTTCTAAATAAACCAAAAAACCCAGTTCTTGAATTCCCTTTGGTAATCGAGGACTAGTGCACTTTTTTCTATTGGGATAACATTTGAGTCATTTAATTGGGTTTTTCTCTTAATTTTTCTCAAATAAAAAAATAAAATTAAGGTGATGACTCTAAACCATTTTTCAAAATCAACCAATCTGAATTTGAGGGTTCCATCATGAGACTTAACCTAAATGAGCATTTCAATCCTTTTTAGCCAAATGGACTAGTGTTCGGGAGAGGCCTCACAGTTGGCAAATCCACTGGAGACAATCTTCTTTTTCATAAAAGAAATAAGAGGACTACCAATTGGTTTAAATCAAAGTTTGGCATTTTTAATGTAAAAATAACTTTCATGCATCACTTGCGTAGGCTCTTTGCCTACAAATTTACTTTAGGAAGACAATAGATAGTAAGTAGCATTGTGTAGGTAACCCATAGGTTTATTCACTGATAGCAAAATCATCCATCCTGTGATGAATCCTTTGATCTTTTCAAAGGTGTAGTGAACATGCATGTACTCTTGGACCCACGAGAGACTTCTTGACCCACATGTGATTAGGTATATCACTACTCTAATATGATGGGTACTCGGCACAAGCCACTATTACCCTCTCATAATGAACCTAGATCCTCACCTTAGGTTGTATGTACCATAATCAAAGCCTTGTGTAATTGCATCTTCATGAAATATTTTTTTTCGTGCATATCATACATCCATCGTGTATAAAAAAAATGGATTCATTTTAAGTCTAATTCATATCTTGAACTGAAGAAGGGTCAAACTCTCATCTTTATCCTAAACAACTTTACCTGTAAACTCTGTTGCCTCTATCCCAGTCACCTTCACCCCCATAATCCTAAAAGACCATCACTTTGAACCTCATCAAAATACCAATATCTGAACCTTAACTTTTAACCTAAATACTTTAACCACACACTTTAAACATCTCACCCTAACCTTTAGCCCTAAATACCATGACCCTAGCCTTTAAACATCTCACCTTAGCCTTATCTTAAACATCAAACATCCGAACCTCATACCTTATTCCTAATAAATGAACATCTCAAAAACCTTCAACCTTAAGCCTTAAACAGATGACCTTAAATACTGTTGTCCAATCCTAAAACTAAGATCTCTTTACCCAAAACTTCACGGCCTAATCATAAGCTTAACCTGCATTCCCCGTCCTTATCTTGAAAACCTAGACACTTTAGGACCCATTATCAAGAACATTATCTAAAACCTATTCCTTGTTCGAAAATCAACCTATTACCCTTAAGCCCAATGCCTTTGGCCTAATATACCCCTAACCTCTAAAAACCCAAGACACTACCTTAAGTCCAATACCTTTAGCCCAACATACTATCCTAAGCCTAAATCTTTAGCCCCATTATACCTTAAGCAAAAAAAAAAAAAAAAAATGGTTAGCCTATAACACAATAGAGAATCCTTTTCCCTTAGAATCTGCATGCCTATATCTTTATCACCTTTTCTTTTTCATATCCATCACTTATCTTACTGCTTTGATTTGAAGGTACCAATGGCCAACTCGCTTAATGTAACTTCCTTGACCACACTTATGACTAGCCTCTTTAAGAAGCAAGAAGAGCATTTTCAAGCTGTCCTGGTTGCTTAACATATCCAATTTAAAGAAAACATGAAGGAACAAAGAAGGTTCATAATTGAGGAAGTTCAAGCTATGATTAACCAAGCTAACCTCAATCATAATCTGAGCCAAACCTATCTTAAGAAACCTACCAATACTCAAGCCCCAAGCACCACTACCTATCCTTTCTCCTAGATCCTTTTCAAGGTGGAGAAGTTTTCTCTCATTTAGATACCAAATTGCTTATTGATAAACTTGAAGCTATAGAGAAAACCATCAAATCCTTGAAGCACCATAATGACTTGATTGATGTGGATAGCTTAGCCTTATTCCCTGATGCCAAGCTTCCTTCCAAATTCGAAAGGCCTGAACTGAAAAAATTTGATAGAACCACTTCTGCTAAAACTCATTTAAAAATATATGGGGGCAATGTAGCCTTTGAGACTTAACAATGAGCTCCTTGTTTAGTTGTTCCAACAATCACTAATCGGTACTGCCATGAGATAGTTTCTTTCACTACACTAGAGCCAAAAGAGAACATGAAGTGGATGTCACTATACGTGACTTGGAAACCACCAATTAGCTTCCAGATGAGTCTTTCTTCATGTTCTTGACTAGGTGGAGGGTTAAAGCTGCTCAAATGGTAAATAGACCAACCGAGCAAGAACAGGTGGATGTTCTTGTCAAAAATCTACATCCAACCTACCAAACCCATTTGCTAAGCTGATACCTACCTAATTTTAAAGCTTTGTATACAATTGTATTAAGGGTTGAATAATGCATCTGAAGTGAATCATTTCAACTAGACTTCCCAATCACCAACTTGAACAATGATGAAGAACACGAACCTAACTCAACCCTACCTTACCTTAACCCTAAGTGGCATGATATGGAGGAGTTCTAGCCCAGCTAATCTAATATGTCTGAGATGAAATTCCAAATTTGAGTATGGGTCTGAGTCTAAATCTTAAAAGTCTGAGTCTAAATCCTAGTCTAAATCTGTCATCTTATGTTCTTTTTCAAGTATTTTTTGTCAACCATGTCGGTTTTTTTTCATTACCTTATGAACTTTTATAATAAAATATCCACATTTTCTTTTCATTATTTGTGCTTTTCTTATCTTTTTTGTTTAATCCAATATGGATGAACTTTGAAAAGAAAAAGAAAAAAAAAGAGAGAAAAAAAAATGGAAAGAGAAATAAACAAATAGTCAATTAAATCCATCACAATTAGCATATATCAAAATTTTGAGGTGCCTTATTCTCACAAATCAACAATAGCTTCATTGGCTCCTAGTCAAAGAAGGTCAAGTAATGAACCTCTCACTAAATAGTTAGAGCACAAAAAGTAAGTTAATGTAATTACCCATTACATGTTAGGTAGTCAAATGGTGCACCTCAATAAGGGGCAATAAGCTTAGAGAAGACCTTTGTCAAACCCAAAATTCAAAGGTCAAAGCCCCTCAACATGAAGAAAAGCGATAGCCCAAATCATGGTCAAATGTTTTCCATGCCAAATTTCATTGATTCATTCTCACTAAGTTGAAACCTTGAAAGGGCAACTTAGGTAGAAGTTAAAGCTAGGAGAGAGAAAAGAGAGAGAGAGAGAGAGAGAGAGAGAGAGAGAGAGTTCATCCTAGTTATCATGCCTTCAACATCATCTTCCTTCTCATAATTCCTTAACTTAGGATCTTATCCCTTATTAAGGTGCATCCTTCAAATTCATTTAAAAGTCGTCTATTAATCTGTCTCATCTTAATATCCTCTCAAGTTATCCTCCCTTATTAGGAGCTCGTTCTTTAAAATTGCATCGTCAATCCATCTTTTATGCTCGTGTCCTATCTTAATGGCATATATTTTAAGCTTGTCATCCTTTGTCCTCCATATCATATTTTGTCAATCTATCCCATCTCTTAGCTCAAATAACTAAAACATAATCTTTCACATTGCTTGACATCAGTTCGTTACATCCTTATCTCTCAAGTTGTCTTTTTTACACTGGGCCTTTAGCCATTCCTAAAGGCTCTTTCTTTCAGTCAGTGTGTCATCTATATTAAGTCAAACTGATAAAATGTCACTCAAATAGTCTTTTTAATCTCAAACAATAAGAATAGCTTGACTTGCTCTTTTCTATACAACCCCCCCTAATCCACTTTAGAAGGTCCAACCTACCTTTAAGCCATTCCTAAGCTTTATGAAATCATACTATTTTATCCTAAGCTTCATTGGAAAATCATAACAATCCTTAGCAAATCATGCCATCCTTTCAAGCTTAAGCCTCTTTGGCAAATCATATCATCTTTAAAGTCCAAGTACCTTTATCAAACTAAGTTAAGGCTTACCAACCGTCTATAGTTTCAGCCTCTCAAATTGATGGGCACAACAATATTATGCATCTATGTCAAAGGGCAAACACTTATCCATGAGTCTATAGTCTCCATATGACTAAAACATTTAGGACCATACCTGAGCTACAGCTAACCATCTTCCAAAGAGGTCTACAGCACCCTTGTAGAAAAGCTGAAGCTGAAAAACTATCCTCAGAACCTGAAAGACTTTTAACTAAAAGCCTTTATCATGAAGCCTAAGCTCAAAAACCTTCACCATGAAGCCTAAACTGAAAAGCCTTCACCTTAAAGCTCACTCTCAAAAAGCATTCATTTACAAATCCCATGATCTCCTCCAAGGCCAAACCTGATGGAGACTTCCAAATTGATTTCCTAGCCTGACCTTTCCTTTAATCCAGGATTAGCCTCCTAGTGATACGAACCCCAAGTATTTTAAAATTGAGACCCAATATCTTTATACTTAGAAGCAACTATTTGGAAAGTTAAATTAGATTTTTTTAGGTCCACAATCAAATCCAATCCGTGATAGGGCACCTTGAAATATGTTCAATTTAGAAGATGAACTATGCGCCATAATACCAACTAGTGAAGGAGAACCTTAGAACAATATGCACAAAGTAATTAGCTTTAATTGTATGAACATGATTCAAGCAAGAATCTAAAATAAGAGATAACACTCTTACATTAAAATGAATTTTATCGATTAAAAACTAACTAAATTTTACATGAATGGTTGAGTTTATATAGAGGCTCAACTCTAAATTAAAATCAGTTGAGGACTAGGAAATCTGCTTATACAAGGATTGAAGATTTCTAATTAGAAATTAACTCTAAATGATAATTAAGTTAGAACTGAATTGGACTATTAAATATAACAATTTTAGGGCCCAAAAACAATAAAAACAAAGTTAAAATAACAAAATTCAAAAAATACACAAAAGTCATGATTTTGGATGAAACTAATTAGGTATATGTGGCCGTGTGAATGAGGATTTACATGGCTGTGCAAACCATTTCCAAACTGCCATTTTACGATTTTGTTCACTTAGCCATGTTTGAAGCTTGACTCTTCATGCTTTGAACTTCTTTCCGCATGAATCATGGTCTTTTGGTAAATATATTAGGCCCTAACCATTTGGAATGTAATTTAACCTCTTTATTTTGACATTAGGTTTGAACATGTTTAGGCACTTGAAGCTTCCTTGAATATGATTAGATCTATATGCAAAGCTCATGATCCAAATGCACTGATTCGTTTATAGGAAACTTCATACAAACTTATTTTCTTTTTAAATGATTCATTAATCATGCATAATGTTTGTATTGCATGTCTTTATAAATTATCTTCATAGAAATGAAACCCTTGAAGAACATTCTTGAAATCTTTAACTTATAGAATTTGTAGGATTCTTTCAAGACATCTTGATTCTCATCATTCCCTTCCTCCTTAAGATGATTTAACCTCGAATATGTACCTACATGAAGGAGACAAGGATTAGAAATAAAATTGAAGAGGTATCACAATACTCACTTTGAAATTGCAACTTGAGGGCCAATCCATCAATGCTTAAATCTCTTTGCCTATAGATAGGAACTTGTACAATTAACACATGCAAGTAAGTCTTTCCAAACACAATTCCTATCTTAGCTCCATTCTATTTGGTTTTTAGGATTGCAATGATTGTAGAATTTATCTCTTGTTTACTCTATGACAATCCTTCTTTGAAATCCTGAAAGAAAGAAGCAAGAAAACTAGACAAAAAAAAAAAAAAAAAAAAAAAGCTTGTTAGCAAATAAAACCCTCTTTTCTTTTCACTCATACAAGCTTGTTATCTTTTTGTTTATTCAAATCATCACTGTTTCTTTTGCTTTCATCCAAATTCTCTCTCTCTTAACTCAAATTCTTTCTTTTGATTTTTTCTTTACTTTTGCCACTCTTTTCTTTTGAAACCTTTCTTTCTTTTTGCACATCACCACTTACACTCTTTTGTTCATTTTTGTTTTTTTCTCTCTTTTGAATTCTTTTCAACTTATTCTCATAGATTTCTTTAGGTGAAGTGATGCAAGAGTTATCTTTCTTCCATCCTTCTCAAAAGTGTATTGACTGGTGTAACCATCATGCAACACCCTTCTATCAAATTACCAAGGGCATCCTAACAATAGATGATATGCTCACATAGACATCAGATAAAATCTCATCATTATATGAACCTATTTTAAAAGTAATCACCCTAATTTCCTCGTAATCATTAATCCATTTTAGTTTGTAAGTGTGAGGATGTTTAGTAGTGTGTAATCCTAATTTTTCAACTAAAGTGGTGCTTGCTACATTGGTTACACTTCCTTAACTATAATTACATCACAAACTCTATCTTTTACAATGCATCTAGTTTGAAATAGATTTTCTCTTTTTGCATATTATCATCATGTTGGATTTGTATATGCCATGTTCTCCTTGTAATAAGAGACCTTCCACATTCGGCTATTTTCAGGTGGATTATCCTCCTCTTCATCACTTGCATTTTTAAGAGGTGGCATCTTTTCTCTCTCAAATTCTTCTTCGCTAGCTGAATAATACTCCCCATCAAGTATTAACATCATTCTTTTATTTGCACAATCTTTCTTGTAGTGACCTACATCTTGGCATTTGTAGCATTTAATATTACTTGAACTAGAAGGAGTAGATTTACATTTGTCCTTGCTTGGCATGGGTGCCTTTGGAGTTTCCTTAGAATTAGTTTTAGGCTTAGATGAAGAAGCCTTGTCATCCTTCCTCCAATTTGATTTTTAAGATCAAGAATAGAAAGAGGAAGAGGAGAACCAATTTACATTACCTTTCTTCTTCAATTGCTTCTCAACCTTCAAAGCAAGATGAAGCAAATATTCAAGCTTCATGTATGCTTATAGCTCAACCACATTTGCAATCTCCTTGTTCAACTCATTGAGGAACTTTGCCATTGTAGCATTATTATCTTCTTCCACATTAGCGCGAATCATGGATACCTCCATCTCCTTATAATATTTCTCAACACTCTTAGACCTTTGAGTAAGATTTTGAAGACAATGTAACTCTCTATAGTAGTGACTTGGCACAAATCTTCTTCTCATGATTGCCTTGAGGTCCTTCCATTCTTCAATGGGTCTTTCTTTATTTCTTCTTCTCTTTTGCTTGGTATCATCCCACCAAGTAATGGTATACCCCTTGAATACAGCTACAATAAGCTTTAACTTCTTGGATTCAGTGTAGTTATGACAATCGAACACCAACTCAATTTTCTACTCCCAATTGAGGTGTGATTAAGGATCTATTCTTCTATAAAATAATGGTATTTTCAGTTTTATACCACCATTGTTGTTATCTTTCCTAGCCTTTGGTCTTTTTCTCCTTATTATTATCACCAAGTGACTCATCATCGTCATCTTTTTCCTTATCTCAAACTCTTCTTGGCACTTGCCTAGCTTGCTTAGGAATATAAGGTGGCTGTCCCCTTATAATAGAAGCTTTTAGTTACTCAATCCTTTCATTGCTTATATGCTCAAGCTTATCAAATCTATCATTGGTTCTTCTCTCCAAAGCTTGGAGTGAATTTGCTAAAGTTTTGGAATCGATCTATTGGAATATCTTAAGTTCCACTCATCTTTATACTGTAAAACAAAGTTAACAAAGTAAAGAATGATTTCCTGACTTTGCTCCCTCACGTGTTTCACTCAAGCAATGTTATCACTCAAGTTCACTTATGTTTTATTTTACACTCAATTCAATGGCTTTTCTCTAAATGTGCACACACTTAGCCTTTTTCCACTCAAACTCTTGCCAAAATTAGTGGGAAAAATAAAATTAATATAATCTCTACTAAATTACAATGCAAATGATGAAATCCAAGGTAAAATACTTAAGGAAATAAGAAACTAGGAATCTTAATGACACTAGGAAAACAAAATTATAATTTGACTCAGAAAAATACAAATAGAAATCCTAATTGAAATTGGAAAATAAAAGTTGAAATCCTAATATGACTAGGAAAACAATATAGGAATCCTAATTGGGTTAGGAAACCTAATTGAACACTAATAAAAGAAAATAACTCAGAATGAAAGTAGGAAAGTCACACTAGAATTTGAAAAGGACTAGGAAACCAACTCCTAACTTGTTATGGAAGGATGCTTGACTTGGTTAACTCCTTGTTGAAAACTGAAATCCTTTTGATTCTCCTTGATTTGGTTAGAATTCTAGCAATCTCTTATCTTTTCTTTGTCCTTTCCACTCTAGAATTTGAAACAAATACTATACAATTCTAATTTGCCAAGATTTCTCTTCTTTCTTTTGTGCTTTCTTTTTCTTTTCTTGGTCGATTCTTTCTTTTCTTTTTTCTTTAGTCAATTATAGCAAACAAATTTTAAAGGACAAATAATGAAATCAATAAAACAAATTGAAAATCAAATACAAGAAGCCAAAACAAATAGAGTATTCAAGCTTATGGTGGCCGAATCCTCCACTTCTTCTTTATTGAATTCGAATTGGTTCACAAGGTAAGTATGAGTGAATTTGACCTTTAACATTTGATTTTTGATAAAATGCAAGGAATAGAAAGAAACAATGATTATACAAAAAGATAGGAAACAAAAAGACAAAATTAAAGAAGATGAACTAAGGTTTCTTTTTTTTTAATTGTCTGACCTAAATGAAGACAATTGGAATTAAACGAAATGAAAAAAAATGAAATTTAATGAAAGAAAACAAACAGAAACAAGAAAGAATGAAAACAAAAAATGTAATAAAAAGGAAAGATATAACATGATTTAGAGCCTAAGCTCTAATATCAAATTGATAAAAATCCTAAGTATATTAAACTTGAGACCTAATATCTTTACATTTGGAAACAACTTCTTAGAATGCTAAATCAAATTTCTCCAAGTTCGCGACCCAAATCCAACCCGTGATAGAGCACTTTGGAATATGTTCAACTTAGAAATGAACTCTGCGACACGATACCAACTTGTGAAACAGAACCTTGGAATAATACGCACAAAGTAATTAGCTTTGATTGTATGAACTTAATTCAAGCAAGAATCATAAACAAGAGATAACACTCTTAAGTTAAATCAAATTTTATTGATAAAAAACTAACTAAATTTTACATAAACAATCGAGTTTATATAGAGACTCAACTCTAAATTAGAATCAACTAAAAACTAGGAAATCTTCCTATACAAGGATTGAAGATTCCTAATCAAAAATTAATTCCTAAATGATAATTAAGTTAGAATTGAATTGGACCATTAAATATGATAAGTTTAGGGCCCAAAAATAACAAAAACAAAGTTAAAATAACAAAATTCAAAAAATACACAAAATTCACAATTTTGGACAGAATTGATTTAGGATACACGGTCGTGTGGTTTACATGGCTATGTAACCCATTTCCAAACTGCCACTTTTGGATTTCCTTCACTTGGCCATGTTTGAAGCTTGACTATTCATACTTTGAACTTCTTCCATTTGAATCATGGTCTTTTGGTAAATATATTAGCCACAACCATTTGGAATGTAATTTAACTTCTTTATTTTAACATTAGGTTTGAACAGGTTAATTAAGCCTTTAAAGCTTCCTTGAATATCATTGGATCCACATGCAAAGCTCATGATCTAAAAGCACTTAATTGGTTTGTAGAACCTTATTTTCTTTTTGAATGATTCATTAATCATCCACAATAGTTGTATTGCATGCCTTTGTAAGCTATCTCCATAGAAATGACACCCTTGAAGAACCTTCTTGAAATCTTTACCATGTATATATTTATAGGATTTTTTCAAGGCATCTTGATTCTCATCACCTAGCTTGACCTCCTATAAAGTCCACCCTCCCAACTTAAGCTCCCTGACCGAGCCTTTCAATCCAAACTTGACCGAGCCTCTAATCTAACTTCTTATATAGCTAAATTAGACCAAGCTTCCTAATTGATTTTCTCTAAGGCCAAATCCATCCTAGCCTTGCAAGATGATCTACTCATTCTAAATAGCCAAACCTGACTTAGCAGTTCAATACTAAAAGGCTGGACTTGATTAAGCCTTCTAAGCTAACTAGCTTGATCTATTCCATATTTGACCTAGTTTTCTCAAGTGACTTTGACCAAGGCTGAACCGATAGCCTTTGGCTGACCCTTCAATAGCCTCATAATTGACCTAAATTGAGTATGACCCTTTCTATCATTGAGTTCTCAATTAATCAAAAACTAAATAATTGAACCACTAGCATTCACCTTTATGAAATGGGAGCATATTTCTCTTAGAAGATCAATACTCTCCTACCAAGCTGACCCTTTACAGGTTCATGGTATCCAAACTTTACATAGTCAGATGCATTTCCCACAAGAATAGGTCATTAATTAGGCTCCTAAATTAAGGCAAATCATTAATATAAATTAAGAAGGATCATCAATCCAAATTCCCAATGCAAGATAGATCATTAAACTGACAAATCACTAATTAGAGTTCCTGAATTAGGACTGGAACCATTAACATCAGACCATCCTAGGATAGCCTTAGGATCCATATCTTAAATCTAAATTAGGTAGTTCTTTTTAATTAGGATGGTCATAGGATCTATACCTTAAATCTGAATTAGGTATCTCTTTTGATCAAACCCATCCTAACCCATCCTAAGATAGCCTTAGGATCTATATCTTAAATCTGACATAGGTATCTTCTTTATAATCAGACCATTATTGGACAATCTTAAGATCATCAACTTAGCATAGAGTTAGGTTTCTCTTCAAACATCAAAGCTATCCTAGGATAGCCTTAGGATACGTACCTTAAATCTGAATTAGGCATTTTCTTTACAATCAGACTATCCTATGATAGCCTTAGGATATTTCACCCATAAATATTTATGTAACGATAACCTAGTGTGAGGCCTTGCCCGAGCACTGGCCAAATCCGCTAGAGGGATTCGGGATGCTTGTTCAAGTTTAGACTCATGATACAACCATTAGATTTGAATTGGTTGTTTTTGAAAATGATTTTAGGAGTTGCTATCTTAATATTATTTAGTTGGAAAAATATTAAGGAAAAAACCCAAATTGACTCAAATTTATTAATTTTGCAATTAATTTACCTAAGGATTAAAATCACCAGTTTTCGAACCAAGTTGAGTTTGGGGACTAGGTTTTTAGTTAAATAATTTAAATTTAACTCTTAAGTTTAATTTGATTTTGAAAATCAATTTCATAAATAACAAGTATTAAGTAACAATCATAAGTGTAATATAAATATATAGGAAAATTAAAAAGCAGTTAAGTAAAGCAACCACAAATTAAGAGAGTGTTCCCTCTAGTCCTTATGGATTCTAGGGGAACTATATAATCACTCCTTAATTCCAAAATAATTAAATGAACTGAATATGCTAATTACATTTGGAAAATAAAAGGGAAAAGGAGATTAATTGGATTTGTATTTAGATTCTAAACGTACTTACATATCCCATTAAACGGGGATTAAAACTTACGTAGTTCGTTCCATAATTAATAGAGGGGTTTATGAGTTGATTGAATTGATTAATTTGATTTGGGTTTATAGGTGAGAGAAAAAGGCTGATACCTTTGCTTTTAGCAGGTGGCGGATTTTACCAGACAAAAGTTTCATTTTATTGGAACCAGGTGATTGGATTGATTGGGGGATTAATTAATTAATTAAAATGATTAATTAACTAATTAAAATGATTAATTAACTAATTAATGTAATGAAATGGATGGTTAGATTAATTAATTAAAATGATTAATTAATTAATTTGGATGAAGGGTGGATTAAAAAACATTAATTTGATTTTTTAAAAAAGTGATTAATTAATTAATTAAAAAGATTAATTAATTAATTGAATAATTATTTTTAATTTAAAAAATTGGATGGGAGACATGGTTGAAAAAAGAAGATGGTAAAAAGAGCCATAGGAATGTTTAAGCAATTGTCCTTAAACATTTATGGGTAAAAAATATGGCTGATAAATGGAAGCAAGAAAAATGGACCAAAGGGATATCTAGGCTGATGGCTAGATATTTTTGTATGAATTGATGGATTTAGATAAAAGAGATGAAAAAAAAAACTACATGGATATCAAGGTGACCATTTCTAGACATTTATGGGTGAAATCGATGGATTTGGGTAGAAAAGATGCTAAAAAGAACCACATGGATGTTTAGGTGACTATTTTTAGACATTTATAGATAGAATTGACTGATAAATAGAAGTGAGAAAATGAATCAAAGGGATATCTAGGCTAGTGGCTAGATATTTTTGGGTAGATTGATGGATTCAATTGATTCGGATGAAAAGGCGAAAAAAAAAGAGACCAGAGGGATGCTTGAATTAGACATATCTGGGTGAAGGACTTGGATAAATTTTTGATAAAAGAGATGGAAAAAGGAACGATGGGGATGTCTAGGTGATTATTTTTAGACAATTATGGGTGGAAATTGATGGGTTTGGATAAAAAGATATCAGTATGCTTCAAAGGGTACCAATTAGCTTCAAAAGAGGTTGGTCAGCTTGAAAGAGGCACTAGTCAGCTTTAGCAAATGTAGATCAGCTTCGAGGAGGCACTAGTTAGTTTTAAAAGATGTCAGTTAGCTCAAGGAGGCACTAGTCAGCTTCAGTAGATGTCAGTCAGCTTCGAGGAGGCACTGCTCAGCCTCAGGAGATGTCAATCAGCTTCAAGGAGGCATTGGTCAGCCTCAGGAGATGTTGGTCAGCTTTGAAAAGGCACTGGTCAGCTTAGGAGATATCAGTCAGCTTCAAGAAAGTACTGGTTAGATTTGGAAAGGCCAGTAGCTTGGCTTATGCATGATTGTGCATGGCTGTAGATAGTTGCATATGCAATGTATGTTTGTGTATAGATGATGCATGTTCATGTATGCATATTTTAGGATTCATAGACCTTTTGTTTAACTTTTATGCCATGGATGATTTATGATGATATTTTTAATGGATGATTGCATGAATGTAATAGGGTGAATTCATTAGTTTGCTTTGTGAATGCAATTTTTTTATGTGACTTTTGCATCCACGAAGCCATGCATTTATGGATTGAGAAACTCTACAAAGTTGAGAAACTTAGCTTGGGTTCGTATGGGATAGTTGCCATGATGGCTTTGCAAGGAGTTCAAGGGGAATGAGATTTTTCTGAGGGCCTGTATCAGTTTTTGAAATTTGGTGGCCTGTGTTTTCTGTTTTGTTGTTACTAAAGAGGAGTTGTGTCCCACCTTTAGGAAGTTCAATGCTATGGCTTGGTTATGACTTAGAGGCAACTCTGGTGGTGCTAAAGTTTAAAATTTGGCATTTCCTAGAATTTTTTTAGGAGTTTTTTTGGACTTATCTCAGGATGTCACAAGCCAGATGATGGTTGGTGATGATCAAGTGAATTTGACTGCTGTGTTTGAGAAGTTCCATAATCTTAGTGACTAAGGATGTATGATGGGGTGGAGACTCAAGATAAAGGCCTTGGTTTTCCATTTGAGAGTTGGATACAGGTCTGTTGATTAGAGTGATGCCGAAGTGGCAGATGAAACAGAGGTATTTTGTGGTTAAAGTTGTGCTAGTAGAGACACTGATAAGTCTTGATTGCTTTATCCAGGATTTAAAGAGATGAACTGTCTTACCAATTATTCACTAGATGAGAAAAATTTATCTATTTTTACCTTTTCTGTTGGGGTGCTTTGTAGGTGTCTAGTTTAAGTTTTGGGTTATCTTAGAAGTGTGGCTGATAAATCATTTTTGGGTGGTAGCCCCTGCTTTCTAGTCTACACATACCTTATTGAGACTTGGTCAGAGATCGGATAGGATGGTTGCTTGTAGCTTACCCCTGGAGGACACTTTTTAGCACTGCCAATGGTAAGGGATTAGATCTCTCATGATTGGGAGCCATGGGTATTAAAGGGTTTGCCTGTTGGGTTTGGTTTGAATGACCTTCTACTAGGGGATGTAGGTCTTGAGGCAGATGTAGCAAACTCAAGCCATGCCCCTAGTCTTCCTTTCTTAAAGTTTGTGCAGATCACAATTTTTATTACCAGAGCTATTGGAGTGGCTGGTTGCGAAGTTATCATGCTGTTTGTTCTAAAATTTTACTTAGGACCATAGAGAGATATGATAGGCAATTGATAAAGATGGTTTAGCTAGTGAAGAGAGAGTGCCAAGCTGCCTTATTGAGGGGAATAGAGGGTGACACAGTTGAGAAAGGAGAGACTGTAGAAGGAGTCACTGGTAGCAAAAGGACTACCGCACAAATAGAGGGGGTGACTCAATCTTTGAAGGAGACTCAAGGATTTATTAGAAGTGCGACACCACAAGTTGTACTAGTGGCTCAAACTACAGTGGTGATGACAAAGGACATTGTGACTACAGTGAGACAGGATGACACTACAATGGTGGTTTAGAGAAGGACTACTATAGTTAGGGCAGAAATGTGTACTGCAATTTTTGAACTACAGAGGAGGACATTTAGGAGTAGTTTTAGAACTATTGGTACTCAAGATAAGGTTTTCAATACTGTTATGGTGAGCAATTCTGATTTTGTCAGTACTTTTACTGTTGTAGCTGAAGGAGCTACAGAGGCTTAGAAGAGGGGTGTGCCCATTTGAGGACATTATGGTAGATTTTGATTTTGATGAGTGTACGAGAGATTTGCACTTTAGGAGGTAGAGGAGGACTGGTTAGACCATGACGTCAGACATGATTTTTTTGGTTTTTGTTCAAAATAATTACAGGTTTATAGTACTCACAAAACAGGATAAGGTATAGACGACATTGAAAGGGCTATCCTTTTTTTCATAATAATGGATTTGTATTTTGTAAAATTTGATCACCATTAAATAAGACATCTTTTATTTTTGCTCTAATTTTTACTTAAGCCGCCCTTTTGGGTTTTTAACTTAGTGAGCATTCTTTTTTCTTCTCTTTTTTTATTTTTTTTTGTTTTTTTGTCTTTTTTTTTTGTTTAGGCAAAAGAATTAAGTGAATGATGTATTAGGCATAGAGAAAATGGGAATGAGATGAAAACAAAATATTTTATATTATGATTTGGATCGTATCTGAGACAGGCTGTCTACGTATTCCTTACAATCATTTTCCTCTCATTAATTTTTTCTCATTTTATAGGGAGAATAAGGTTCACATAGTTCTGATTATATATGCATGAGAAACAAAAATGAATTATAGATGTCACTTTCAGATGATGTATCGTTTCACCTTATCTAGGTTACTAGGATGGGAGAATTCACTTTCGTCCACATCTGTGAAGATGGTGCCTCTGTTGGATAGGATTTTCTTGATGTGAACCATTAATTTTGTACCCTTATCATCCAACTGCAACCTTAGCACCTGTTAAGTTTAACATGCTATGTGAAGTCGTTACGGCAGTCCTGCTAGTCGATTAGAGGGCAGGGGTTCGGGAGCAGTGCCGCTGGCCCCTCTGATGGCATAGTCCCTACTATCCTTTTTGCAGTTCCCAAAATACCCCTTATATCCTGACATAGTCTAGGTTTAATGCCTCATCAATTTATGAGTGGAATATAGATGGCATGTCTGAGTACAACATCCTTAGCCTTCTCCAACAAATGACCATGGTAGCCAATACCTACAAAACCCAAATAGGAACAACAAACAGAGCCATAGCTAAACTCCTCATAGTTGGTTTTTTAGGACAACTTAAAGGATGGTGGGATTATCATTTATCCCCAAACCAACAACTAGAAATCCTTCATTCTGTTAAAACCTTTGAAGATGGAACCCTAATCCTAGATGAGAGAGGTAATACCATAGAGGATGCAGTTTCGACCCTCATCTTAACCATATCTCTTCACTTCATAAGAGATTTGTCCCATCTCAAAGACAAAAATACTAAGCTCCTTAGCAACCTTAGATGTAGGAGACTTAGTGATTTTCAAAACTATAAAAACACATTCCTTACTAGGATTACGCTTAGGGAAGATTCTAACCAGCTTTTCTAGAAAGAAAAATTCCTTATAGGATTACCTAAAATCTTAGGTGAAAAAGTTAGGAATGTTATTAAACAGGCCTTTAGTAACCAAATTCCTTATGATCAATTCACCTATAGAGAATTGATTCGCCTTACTTGAAAGGAAGGACTTAAGATTTGCCAAGACTTGAAACTTCAAAAACAACTCAAACGGGAAATGAGGAAAACTAGGCAAGAGTTAGGAAATTTTTGTTAATAGTTTGATTACAATCTCATAGAGTCAAAGCCGAAAACTTATAGTGGTCAATGCAAAAACAAACCCTATAGGAAATCTAAACCTTCTTATAATAGGAAATTCCAACCTAGGAATGAAACCTATTAGAAACCCACTTCTTCAAAAAAGACCTCCAAATCTAATAAGAAGTCCTACAGCAAGTCAAAACCTAGGATGTCTTAAGGATATTACTTGCTATAAGTATGGAAAGAAAGGTCATACTTTAAAATTCTATAAACTAAATACTAGACTTCATGAACTTCAATTAAAAAAAGATATCATAAATAAGATTTCTGCTCTTCTAGTTCAATCCTCCGAGTATGAGGTTTCTTTAACTTCAGAAGATAGAGAACCCCTTTAAATAGATAAATTAGCCACTTTATCTTCCAATTCAAACATAGTGTCTAGTTTAGAAGCAGATTCTAAAGTAAATAGAAATTCAAAACAAATTAATATGCTGATAAAAAGCAAAGAAGCAATTCTTAAGGCTGTCAAGTATATTGATGATCCTAGTCTTCAAAAGGAATGTTTAGATTAGCTTCCTAAGATATTAGAAAAGAAACCTGTAGAAAAACCTTTTATCTTACCCTCTACTAGTAAGAATTCCTATGATCTTACAACCATCCTAGATAGAGGTAGGAAATCCAAAAAACTTGTTCCAATTATTCAAGAGCTTCAAAAAGAGATTAAGGAAATTAAACCAGAATTAAGAGACCTTAAGCTTAAACAGCAAAAGGATTTTGATTTAATCCAAAGTCTCATTTCAAAACAAATGTCTGATTCAAACTCTGATTCAAGTTCAGATAATCATATAGAAGATTTTGAACTACAAAAACTGAATAATTTGGAAAAGGTTCCAAAGATTTCAGATAATTTTATAAATGTTTTAAGAGAAATAACTTCTCAAAAATATTTAATTCAAATTAAAATTGTTTTTTCAAATGATTTCCAATTAGAAACAATTGCTTTGTTTGATACAGGAGCATATCTTAATTGTATCAACTACAATTTGGTTCCAAAAAGATATCATTTTGAAACAAAAGAAAAACTTATTACAACAAACAATTCAAAATTAACTATTGGAGGGAAAACAAAAGCCTCTGTAATTAATGAAAATATTACTTCAAAAAATGTTTTTCTTTTACCAAAAAACCTTCATCAAATGGTTATTTTGGGGACACCTTTCATTAACTTGATTACTCCCTATAAAGTTACTAATGATGGAATTGTCTTCAAAACCAAATATTCAAAAATCATTTTTCCTTTTCTTGAAAAGCCAAAGAAAAGAAATCTCAATCTTATAAAAGCAAATTCAATTTATAACTTTGAGATTAATGCTTTGATAAAAGGGAAAACAAGGCTTCTTATGCATCTTAAGCAAGATGTTTATTTTCAAAAAATTCAAAACAAATTCAAACTACTTTTATTAAAAATAAAATCACCACTTTTAAAAACAAAATTGAAAAAGAAATTTGTTTTGATCTTCCAAATGCTTTTTGGGACAGAAAACAACACATGGTTGATATGCCCTATGAAAAAAATTTTGATGAAAGACAGATTCCTATAAAAGCCAAACCTATTCAAATGAATAAATCTCTAGAGTAACACTGCAAAGAAGAAATTCAAGATTTAGGGTCTAAGGGCTTGATTTCAAAATCTAGATCACCCAGGTCTTGTGCAGCTTTCTATGTCAACAAAAATAATGAAATAGAAAGAGAAACACCTAGATTAGTGATCAACTACAAACCTTTAAACAAAGCCTTAAGATGGATTAGGTATCCTATTCCCAACAAAAAGGATTTGCTTCGAAAGCTTTATTCTGCATTTCTATTTTCAAAATTTGATATGAAATAAGGATTTTGGCAAATTTAAATTCATCCTAATCATAGGTATATAACTGTATTCATAGTCCTTTTTGGACACTATGAGTGAAATGTCAAGCCTTTTGGCTTAAAAAATGCTCCCTCAGAATTCCAAAGAATTATGAATGATATTTTTACTCCTTATTCAAACTTTTGCATTGTCTACATTGATGTTGTTCTTATTTTTTCAAACTCCATTGAACAACATTTCAAACATCTCCAAATATTTTTTCATATTACTAAGAAAAATGGTTTGGTAGTTTTAAAATAAAAATATCTCTTTTTCAAACTTGTGTAAGATTTTTAGGTCATTACATTACCCAAGGAATCATTACACCTATTGAGAGATCCCTTGCATTTACATCTAAGTTTCCTGATAAAATTTTAGATAAAACTCAATTGAAAAGGTTTCTAGGAAGTCTAAATTATGTTTTAGATTTCTGTCCAAATATTAACTATATGGCAAAACCACTACATGATAGGTTAAAAAAGAACCCAATTCCATGGTCAGACCAGCATTAAGCTATCAAAAAAAAAGTTTCAGAAATTGCATGTTTGCATTAAGCTGATCCTTTGGCTCTAAAAGCAGTGGAGACAGATGCATTAGATATAAGATATGGTGGAATTTTGAAACAAATTCAAAATGGGTAGGAATGTATAGTTCAGTTCACATCAACACATTGGAATGATTGTTAAAAGAATTATTCTATTATTAAAAAAATTCTTTTAATTGTTCTGTGCATTTCAAAATTTCAAAGTGATATTTTAAATCAAAATATTCTTTTAAGAATTAATTGTAAATCAGCAAAAGAAATTTTACAAAAAGATGTTCAAAATTTAGCTTCAAAATGTATTTTTTCTAGATGGCAAGCTATTCTTTTTGTATTTGATTTTGATATTAAATATATTAAAGGAGATACAAACTCAACTATGGATTTCCTAACCTGTGAATTCCTTCAAAACAAGTAGCAATGCCTTGAAAATCCAAAGACAACGGCAAAGCCTCTCAACCTTCAAACAATGAGGATAAGGCCAAGGCCCAAGCCCCCTTTAAATAGTAGCCTAAACCTTTCAAACATTGTCATTTCAAACAAACCTTCTCCAGCCCAACCAATAAAGTCTTAGATGGATGTCGTCCATGAAGAAGATCAATTTGAGACCCAGAACTCTCAGACTCAAATTCAAAAATGGGTTAAGCAATTAACCTAATTGCCATAAATGCTTTTGGCACTTCAAAAAGCTTCCCAAGCCTCCTCTTCAAAAGCCTCTCCAGAATCCTCCTTAAAGGTCAAAGGTAAAGGTAAAATTTCAAACTCTATTTCAAAAACTGAGATGGTTGATTTTCCCTCTCAAAACTCATTTCAAAACATTTTCAAACCAAATACTCAAGAAATTGTTTTATCACAAAAATATTTTTTAAAAACTGATGAGTATTTAGAAAAAAATTCATATTCAAACAATTTTGACTATGGAAGAAGGATTTTATAACCCAAATCCTTTCAAAGCAGTCACACAAATCTTTCCAGCAGGATGGTTCTTTAAACCTTGGGACAAAACCAAATCCCAATCCTTTTACCAAGCCATCTTGGAAACCACCAGCTTAGCCAAATTCACCCATTTCAAGAAAGACAAAAATCATTCTAATCTTGTATACTCTATATGCATTATTTAGAAAATAACACACCTTGCAGAATGGGAAAAAGACCTAACAGCTCTTAAACATTTCTATGTAGACCTTCATACCCGAGTTAACCATTGCCATTGTTTCAATTATAAGGACAACCAACAAGCATAGTATAACTCTTTCTTCCTTCAAAATCACAAACATTGTCATTCTCAGCTATTCTATTTTAATAGGAATTTTCAAATCACAAAACTACCTAATTGGCTTATTCAATGGTGGAACCACTTTAGGAACTTACCAGAAACACTGCTTCTTGAAGTTAAACCTTATTATGAACTTTTCAAATAAAATTTCAAACCAACAAATACAGAAAAGAGATTTAACCCTTTTCTACTTTTCTATTCAAAATTCTTTCTCTCCTGGGTATGTATCTGGTACTTTTCTTATCATCAAACCAAGATAGTCAATATAATCTCATCAAAAGATTCAAAGTCAAATGGTGGGATTCTTTCAAAAATAAGGTAACTACTACCAAAGGTCAAAATTGGCTAATCAAGAAGAGCTAGATACAGTGTGCCAAAGAAACAACAACTTTTCTGGCACAGAAATCGTTTGTTATTCTAAAATTAGCTGCAACAAAAATAGAGGATGAATTATTTCAAATGGTCTAACAGAATTTAGAAAATAAATTAGCCTCTTCCAAACCAAACTCTTCAAAAGCTACCTCTTTAAGTTCAAGCTCAAGCTCAAGTTCAAGCTCAAGTTCCTCTAAATCTATCATAGATTTAGGAGATGATAATGAAGGTGACTGTTTTGACATTCTAATGCTAATCAAATAGGTAGATTTGAATCTTTCAAATTTTCAAACAATGTAAAAAGGTTTTCTGCCACCTATTAAAGGTAGATGTAAAAAAAGAGAGTATTTTTACTTTTTCTGCCAACAGTGGAAAGCTACAGTTTCTCCACTAATTGAAATAAGTACGCCACTTCTATCCAAAAATAACTTAAAGTATCCATAGTGCTAATACATGTGAAGCTATAGTTCACTCTTTTCAGAAGGCATTTTCGGCTGACTTGTCCATCAATGGGCCTATTGACTTTCAAAATTTCAAGACTACCTTTCAAACACTTTTATATAAGAGTACCTCATTTCAAATTAGATAGGAAATTCTTTTTCAAGCTTATATTTAGGAGAAAACACTCTCTATAAAATCTCTAGCAGTACAGAATTCTTGTACCACCTTCAAACACATATCTCCTTCAAACTATCTGTATCTCTTTATAATTTATAAATATTATTTTATTTGTAAGTTATAATTTTCAAACTTAAATATATTCAAGGTATATTTATTTCAAACTCTTTAATTTTCTATATGTATTTATTTAAATCATAAGTAACAGGAATATGCTCTTGCTTGCCCTTTTTGCTGAATAAGGGATCCTGTAAATCAGAAATTGTGAAAACTATTTCTTATTTAATTTTCTTATGTGCATTTATCTCTATTGTCACCCTGAGATCCTCAGCGTCCTTTGTGTGTGTGTGTGTGTATGTAAAGAAGAAAATAAATAGTATACATTACTATAAAATTTATTATTCTTTTAATATATAACTAATATCTAATACTGTCTATATATGGCTTAAATTTACAAAAATAGCTTATGAATAAAATAAATAATTTATGGCATACATTATAAATTATAAACGCTAATCTTTTATATAAAAAAAAAAAGAACAAATAATAGTAAACAGTATACATTATTATAAAATTCAGTACTCTTTTAGTATATAATAAGTATCTAATACTATTTATACATAGCTTGAATTTAAAAAAAAATAGCTCATGAATCAAGGCAAATAATTTGTAGCATATGGAATAAATTATAAATACCAATTTCTTATATATATATATATATATATATATATATATATATATATATATATATATATATATATATATATATATATATATATATATATATATATATATATATATATATATATATATATATATATATATATATATATATATATATATATATATATATATATATGTTATTATAAAATTTAGCATTCTTTTAATATATAATCAATATCTAATATAAATTTAGTATACTTCCATAATATAATTAGTATCTACTACTACTTATACAAGTCATAAATTTTTAACAAAATAAAAAATCATAGTAAACAGTATGCATTAAATAAAAAATAGTATATTTTCTAGTAAATAATTAGTATCTAATATTGTTCAATATTTAATTTTATTTTGTAAGAAAATTGAAAAAAAATTAAATGTTAAAATGAGGAAATTACTTTGTGGTTAGATAAAAAAAATCCTTTAAAATTAAATGAAATAATAGGAAAAAACCAAAATTAACTGAAAAACAATAAAAATTATATCGACAAAAAAATTGATAATAATAATTAATTTAATAAAAATAAAAAATAAATTTAATACATTTGCTATACATTTGTTAATAAAAAATATAAAATTTCTTGAGATGTGTTATATAAATTAATAATTTATATGTTATCATAAGTGAAAAAAGTAAAATCTTATGAATGAGCTTTTTATTTGTTTTTAGAGTTAAGAAAAATCAAATTTGAGTTTCAATCAAAACTAAATTTATATAAAAAATAAAGATATTATTTTATACAGCATAAAAATTTAATATATCATGAAAATTGTTGAAACAATTTTAATAATTTACCCAATAATATATTATATTTTAACTATGTATGGAAAAATTAATATATGAGTTACTTTATATGAGTTTCTAATTCTGTGTAGAGCACGCTAAAAGAAGAGAAGAAATTTAGAGTTTTGAAAAAGATATAGTTAGTTCAAAACGATATTGATAAGAGTTTGGATTATTTAACAATCCATGTACTTCTATTAATATGCCTTTTCTTTATTCACTAGAAGCAAAATAAAGCCTAACATCTAAAAATAAAAGCATAAAACTTGAAAATTATAAAAAAGTAAATACCAAAGGTTAAAAATGAAAAATAAAAAACGGGAGCCAAAAATGTTAAAACTTTGAAAAAAGAGACATTTTGCATAAATTCCTCATTTTTAAATTCATATCATAGGCCTTTTGACCATTTTGGGTTTTTTTTTATGAAATAATTTTTGTTTTAGGTTGTTTTTAAAATAATTCTCATTTTAGATTATTTTTAAAATTACTTCTCAATTTGGGTTAAATTTGGATGGGGTAGAAAGTTGAGGCCTGGCTGCTAGTTGGACTAGCGGCATAGCTATAGCTGCTATTAGCAACAATAGCAAGATGCTTGGCCCCTTCTCCTATTATTTTTTTTTTTTTTATGCCCTCTTTCTTTTTTTTTTTTCCTTTTTACTTTGAATTTTCTTTTTTTTTTTCTAAATGAATTTTTTAATTTTATTTTCTTTATTTTATGACTTCATTTATTTGATTTATGATAATTATTATGAATAATATTATATTTATTGTATATAATAAATTTCTAATATTCTAATTACACTATTAATTATTATATATTATAAAATTATAATTAAATTATTATGTTATATATGATAATTATTAATTATATTTAATTCATATTAATAATATTTAAAATAATAATTTAATTTTATTATATTATATTAATTATATAAAATAGTAATGATTTTATATAAAATTTTAAAATGATAAGAATTATATTAAAATATTACATATACGGTCCAAATGAAATAAAATAATTTAAGGAAAAAAAATAGTAATCACATATTTAAGTACAATAACAAGTACCAATTTGAAAAAAAGTAATATTACCACTTCAAAAAATTTGAAGAAATGAAATAGATCTCATTGTCTTAGTGATTTGATTAAATTGCATATTTCAGTTTTACAATTAAACTAATTCTAAATCAATAATTGACATATAATAATTTTGTTAAAATGAAATTCTCAAGAAAAGCTAGAAGAGTCATAAATATTTCACATTTAAAATTTACTCTATTTTGATAGAATTTTTAAATGATGACTATTTAAAATATAACAAAAATACTAATATTTATTAATCATTATGTTATTATATAAAGTACTATTAGTTTTTATTTTTAAATATTATTTATTCTTATTAATATTATTTTTTAGATGTTAATAATGATGTTTTGTATAAAATACTATTATTTATTATTAAATACTATTAGTTGTTCTTAATTACTTACTATTGGGTGTTATCAATAGTGCTTAATTTATTGTTGTTATTTTAATTTTTATGATATAAAATAATATATTTTTTATATTTACTAAATACAATATAATGATAATAAATCTTATATATAATTTCATAATTTAATTTTAAATACTAAATTTAAAAAAAATATTTTTTTATTGGTTATATTTCATGAATATAAAAGTAAATATCAATATGAATGGACTTAAAATATAGTTATTTTTAATGCAATAATAATAATAAATCAACATCATTTTATTGTTATTAACAAAATATAGTTATTAATTACTGTTATTTGAATGAAATTATATTCCTTATAACGAATAATATTATTTTTTATTATTTTCTTTATTACTATAAACTTTAAAAAATCAAACAAATTATTTACAAGTTATTATCAATTACTAAAAGTTGAAGAATTTAAAGATTGAGAATTGAAAAAAAAAAAAAAAAGTTTCCAATCCTTGGTCCTATCCAAGTCTGGCTGCTGCTGCAAGGAGCATCCTGGAACAGGCCGCTCCTTTGACCAGTAGCCTAGGGCAAATAGTGCTTTTTTTCTTTCAAAAAAAATAACCTAAATTTAGAAATATTTTTGTAACTAACCTAAATTAGAATTTTTAAATAAAAAAACCTAAACTAAGAAATATTTTATAAAAAATACCTAAATTAGTAAAAAACCTCATATCATAACTCCATTACAATATGCTCTCTCATAAGATATTAGAAAAACCCAAACCATTCCCAAACCATTTAAGTCCACTATATTTTATTAATTAATGACATGTTATAAAAATAAGTGAGACCCACTTTAACTTGTTGCAACCCTATAAAATAGGTTAAACTTTATCTATTATTAACCTTCAATAACAGGTCATTTAAGAAATGCATTTATGTATCCGGTGCGCTCTAAAATTGGACATTATTTATTAATCTCTAATCAAACTAGACGTGGATCTTATATTAATTACAATCTTTTTTCTTTATCACCACAAATACCCCTCATATGCTTCATTTGGAAGATTTTGGCTCTCTTTGATTCACATGAACCGTTTGTTTTGTCATTTATTTATTCTCATCATTGTGTCTATCTATAAACTACATCACCTTGACATATATTTCTTATGAATGATTCTCTAATCAAATATCTTTAATCTGTTTGTATTTAATTTGTTTATATACCTTTCTTTCTTATTATGGATATATTTCAAGAATCTATTTTCTTCCCGTGACGCAACATCTATGCCTACTAAGATTATCTACTCCTCTTTTCATACCCTTTCTAGATCATTTCTTGAGCATCACTCGCATGCATATACTTGTTTTTTTTTATAGTTACTCAAAGAACGTTACATCTAGACCTTCCAAATATACACAATATTAAAAATTTTATAAAGTAGCATTGTAATTGGTGTGATAAATATACACATATATATGTATATTATTCAAATATGAAATATATGAGAGACTCTTCATCAAAATTATATAGTCCTCTCGAATATACAAGTGAATAATAAAGAGGAGGAGAAAGAGATCAAAAATTTTCTATTTGAGCAAAAGATAAGAAAGAAATTCAAAAATTATAATAATTATTAAGGTTTTGTAGGGAGTGTATCATATCTCTAATCAGCATATATATATATATATATATATATATATATATATATATATATATATATATATATATATATATATATATATATATATATATATCCTGTTTCAGAAAAAGTGTACGAGTGTTTTCATAGTGTTGGGCACAGCGGGTATAATCAACAAGATAATTGCGGAATAATAATAATCAACAACAATAACACCAGCAATTTAACGTAATTCACCCTTAATTTTAGGCTACGTTCACAAGACAAATTTCGAATAAAACTTCCACTATTAAAAATAGTAGGTACAAGAGAGTTTAAATGATATCTCACCAAATTAGTAACACTCATCGTGTTTCCCAAAAATACCCCAAAGTATTTTTCTCACTATTTTGTCACTCCCCTTTTTAGGAATTATTTCCAAAACTCTAAAAAACCTCTTTCTCTTTTTCTTCTCTTGCAATTTATGCAAGTGCTATGTAAATGTTATAAGCCTTGCATGCCCTTTTATAGGCATGCAAGGGGTAATATTTCAACGGAATTAGGCACCAAATTTTGATAAGTCGGTGCACACCTCCCTTTTTTTTTTTTTCTTTTCATATGTATGTGGGTCCCTCCATGTGAGAGGGACACCACAACAAATCTTCCCCTCCCGATCATATGAAGGGCTCCATCATTCCTGCAGCTAATCGATAATATTCAAATGATTCCTTTGGTAGAATCTTTGTCAACATATCTGATCCATTCTCTTCCATATGGATTTTCTCAAGCTGTAATAACTTTTTCTCCAGTACATCCCTGATCCAATTATATCCCACATCAATATGCTTTGATCTTGAATGAAATGAGGAATTCTTCCCAAGGTGAATAGCGCTCTGGCTATCACAAAACAACTGATATCTATCTTGCTGCATACCAAGTTCATTTGAGAACTTTTTTAACCATAGCAACTCCTTACACGCTTTCGTTGCTGCAATAAACTCTACCTCATTAGTAGAAAGTGCAAAACATTTCTATAACCTTGATTTCCATGACACAGCTCCCCCTACAAATGTAATCAAGTAACCTGAAGTAGACTTTCTTGAGTCTATGTCCCTGGCCATATTTGCATCTGTGTAGCCTACTAACATAAGCTTTTCTTCTCCAAAATATAGGCATACGTTGGAAGTGCCACGAAGATACCTAAAAATCCATTTTACTATAGCCCAATGTTCCTTACTAGGATTTGAAAGGAACCAACTCACTACTCCAACAGAGTGAGCAATATCTGGCCATGTATACACCATGGCATACATCAAACTTCCAACTGCTGAAGCATATGGAATCTTATTCATTTCTTCCTTCTCTTTGTCTATTGAAGGGCTCTGTTTAGAACTTAGTGTAAAGTGATTAGCAAGAGGATAACTAACTGCCTTAGCCTTATCTATATTAAACCTCTGAAGTACTTTCTCAATGTACTTCTCTTGTGACAGCCATATCTTCTTGGCTCCTTTGTCTCTGATAATCTGTATGCTAAGAATTTGCTTTGCTGGCCCTAAGTCTTGCATGGCAAAAGACTTACTCAACTGTTGTTTCAAGTTGTTGATTCTAGAAATATTCTAGCCAACAATCAACATGTCATCCACATAAAGCAAAAGAATGATAAAATCTTCATCTAAGAATTTTTGCACAAAGACACAATGGTCTAAAGTAGTCTTTTTGTAGCCTTGCTCTCTCATAACAGACTCAAACTTCTTGTACCATTGTCTTGGTGCTTGTTTTAAGCCATACAAGCTTTCCTTCAACTTGCAGACATAATCCTCTTTTCCTTTAACTTCGAAACCCTCTGGTTGCTCCATGTATATGTCCTCTTCTAAATCCCCATGTAGAAAGGCAGTTTTCACATCCATTTGCTCAATCTCCAAATTAAGACTTGCTGCTAATCTTAGCACAGTACGAATGGATGTCATTTTTACAACAGGTGAAAATATCTCATCAAAATCAATGCCTTTTCTTTGGTTAAACCTTTTAACAACCAGTCTGGCTTTGAATCGAAGACTAGAACTGTGTTCTTCATGCTTGAACCTGAACACCCATTTATTCTTCAAAGCTCTTTTGCCTTTAGGCAACTTCACCAGCTCAAATGTTTTATTCTCATACAAGGACGTCATCTCATTTTGCATGGCTTCAATCCACTTCTTTTGTGTTCATTATCCATAGCTTCTCTAAAACTTTTTGGTTCTCCCCCATTAGTCAGCAACCCATACTCATTTGCTGAATATCTGATAGATGGTTATCTTCTTCTATCACTTCTTCTCAATGGAACTGGGGAAGCCATAGGTGCTGGTGGTTGATGATGAACATCATCATCATTTTCATCATCCGATTCATCTTCAGCATTCTCAGCATCAACTTCTATGGGAGCATCATCTTCATCAGGTGGATTATTCTGGTCTTCATCTTTAACCTCTCTTAGCACCGGTGTTGGAGGAATTAATTCCAAATCTGATGAGTCACCATTGGAATTAGGAACATCTTTCTCCATTTCGTTAATATTTTCAATGGTCTCATCCTCAATAAATACAGCATCATGGCTTTTAACAAGTCTCTTCTCAATCGGATCATAAAATCTATAGCTAAATTGATCTTGACCATAGCCAATAAAGATACACTGTCTTGTCTTGGCATCAAGCTTGGATCTCTCATCTTTGAAAATATGAACAAATTCTTTACAGCCAAACACCCGCAGATGATCATAGGAAACATTCTTTCCTGACCAAACCCTCTCAGGGATATCATTCTTGAGAGAGACACAGGTTGAGCGATTCAACACATATGCAGTTGTCTGAAGAGCTTCACCCCAAAACATCTTAGGTAACTTTGTATGTGAGAGTAGATATTTGACTCTCTCCATCAAAGTTCTGTTCATCCTTTCAGCTAAGCCATTCAACTGGGGCGTCTTCGGAGGTGTCGTCTGATGCTGAATACCATGCTCTTTACAGTAAGCATGAAATGGTCCAGTATACTCTCCACCATTGTCTATCCGGATGCACTTTAATTTCTTCCCAGTTTGTCTCTCAATTGAGGCATGAAACTGCTTGAAGACATCTAACACCTGATCTTTTGTCTTCAAGGTAATACCCATGTCTTCTGAGAATGATCATCAATAAAAGTCACAAAGTACTAAGCACCACCAAGTGACTTTGGCATTGGTCCACACAAATCTGAATGTATCAAATCCAACACATTCTTTATTCTAGAAGGAGGAGAACTCTTAAAAGCAATTCCCGCTAAACAATCTGTGCATTTATCTAAAATGCACCTGCTTTATCCCAGATAGCACATTCTTCTTGACCAGATAGGTCATCCACTTCTCACTCATATGACCCAGTCTCTTATGCCATAATTCAACTGTATTATCTTTCTCCAAAGCATTCACACTATCGTCAGAGAGCTTTGCATTCATCACATAGAGTGATGAGTACTTTTTACCTCTAGCCACCACCAAGGAACCTTTAGTGAGTTTCCATCGACCATTCATGAAGGTGTTGCAAAAACCTTCATCATCTAGTCTACCTACTTAAATCAGATTTAGCCGGATGTCTGGAATATGCCTCACACTTCTGAGGACTAGCCCTGTGCCATTCTCCATCTCTAAGCAAACATCTCCTCTGCCAATAACTTTTGACAAGCCTTTATTTCCCATCCTAACAACATCAAAGTCTCCAGGTGTGTATGATGAGAAGAATTCTCTATGCAATGTAGCATGGATGGTAGCGCCACTGTCAATCACCCAACTGGCTTCCTGGGTTACAAGATTGACAAGTTCATCACTGTAGCAGAGTTACTATTCAAGTCCATAATTGTAGCAGCTGTGAGGCCTCGCCTGAGCACCGGCCCAGTCTGCTAGAGGGAACTGGGATGCTCATTCGGGTTTAGACTCACGATGTAACCCTCGGGTTCGGATTTGGTTGATTTTGAAAAAATGATTTTTGGGAGTCGCCACCCTAATTTATTTTTAAATGGAAAAATTAAGGAAAAATCCGTTTGACTCCAATTCATTAATTTTTAATTAATTTGCCCATGGATAAAATCACTAGCCTCGAACTAGGTTGAGCTCGGGGACTAAATTTTTGGTTTTAAATAATCAAAATTTGGCTCTTAAGTTTAATTTGACTTCAAAATTAGATTTCATGAATAACATTTATAAAATGACAATAGTAAGTAATATGCATGAATATGATATGAGTGTAATGAGAAAATTAAAATGAGACATTGATAAAATACATTAATTAAAAAAAAGGGGAAAGGAGGTAGATTGGGATTTGGATTTGAGGTTTGGATTTAGATTCCAAACGTGCCTATGTACCCTATCAAATGGGGATCAAAACCCACGTAGTTCGTTCCACGATTAAGTGGAGGGGTTTAAGAGTTGATCATATTGATTTTGGTTTGGGTGTTTTGAGAGTGAGAGAAAAAGGCTGATACCTTTGCTTTTGATGGGCGGAGGGCTTTACCGGACCGAAGTTCCATTTTATCGAGATCGGGTGATTGGATGGATTGGAAGATTAATTAATTAATTAAAATGATTAATTAATTAATATGATGGAAAGGATGGATAGATGGACTAATTAATTAAAAAGATTAATTAATTAATTTGGATGAAAAAGTGGATTAAGAAAAAGGATTAATTTGATTTTAGAAAAAAGTGATTAATTAATTAAAATGATTAATTAATTAATTTGGATGAAAGGTAGATTAAGAAAAATAATTAATTTGATTTTGGAAAAAGAAATTATTTTTGAAAAAAGAGTGATTAATTAATTAATTAAAAAGATTAATTAATTAATTAATTTAGTGATTAATTAAAAAAGAGTTTTAGTTAATTAAAAAGATTAATTAACTTGGTTAGGGTGAGTTAATTAATTAATTAAAAAGATTAATTAATTAATTAGAGAGTGATTGGAGAGAGAAGAAGAGAGGAATTTGAGGATAGCAATCTACTCAAATTCAAGAGGTGTGTTGGAATGAGAAGGGAAGGGAGTATTTATAGGAAAAGTGGGTGAGGGTAGTTTAGGTAATGAAAATGTGAAAAGACCATGAGGGGTAGGGCTATAAATGGCTAAAAATTAGACTGAAAGGGGTAAAAGGATCATTTTTTGCGCAGGTGGGGCCCACAGGGACTAGAGCTTGGAGAGCCTGGTGCGGCACTGTATCAGAAGTTTGCGGCACGCCGCACAAAGGGCATGGGATTCTGCATAGCTCTGAAGCGACGCCGCACACCACGTGGCGCTGGCATGCTTTTCGAGGCAATTCTTTTTTTTTTTTTTTAGAGATTAGTTGTTAGTATGTAGTTTGAGAAATTTGGATGCCTGATGGTAATGTAAATGAAATCTAAAAAATTTTCTTTCGGGAGCGTTGCCCCCGAACCCCCGTAATAGCTCCGCACAATGAGTTAAATTCAGCAAGTGTTAAGGTTGTGGTTGGATGCTAAGGGTGTAAAATTAAGTATTCACAGTTGCCCCCTCATCAGAATTGGCTTTGAATAAAAGGTGATTCTGATAGTGAACGTTAGGAAGAGGTGCCATGTCAGACTCTGGGCTTATGTATTCTTATCATGTCCTTTGGGAGGAGGACCTCTAGCATAAATGAAACTTTATCAATGGCTATCTGTTCGGCCTTGATGTTGGTTGCGAAAATGGTCTCGGTGAATTTTAATTAAGGCTATCTATTCTGCCCTAATGTTGGAGATGAAGAATGTTTGAGTCGAATCTTAATCAAGGCTATCTGTCCAGCCTTAATGTTGGAGATAGAGAAAGTTTGGTGAATTTCAATCAAGGCTATCCGTTTGGCCTTAATGTTGGAGATAGAGAAGGTTTAGTGAATTTCAATCAAGGCTATCTGTTCGGCCTTAATGTTGAAAATAGAGAATGCCTAAAGTGAATCAAGACTATCTGTCCGGCCTTAATGTTAGAGATAGAGAAGGTCTGAAGTGAATCAAGGCTATCTGTCCAGCCTTAATGTTAGAGGTAAAGATGATCTTGGGTAAATTTCAATCAAGGCTATCTGTCCAGCCTTAATGTTGGAGGTAAAGAAGATTTGGGTAAATCTCAATCAAGGCTATCTGTTTAGCCTTAATGTAAAGAAGATTGGGTAAATTTCAATCAAGGCTATCTGTTTGGCCTTAATGCTAGAGGTAAAGGTAATTTGGGGTAAATCTCACTCAAGGCTATCTGTTTGGCCTTAATGCTATAGGTAAAGATGATTTGGGATAAATCTCAATCAAGACTATCTGTTGGGCCTTAATGCTGGGAGATAAAGAAGGTCTGGAATCTCAATCAAGGCTATATGTTCGACCTTAATATAAAGAAGATTTGGGTAAATCTTAATTAAGGCTATCTGTTCGGCCTTAATGCTGGAGAAGATTTGATTAAATATCAATCAAGACTATCTGTTTGGCCTTAATGTTAGAGATAAAGATGATTTGGGACAAGATAATTTAATGAAAAGAGAGCTTTGACTTATGGTGAGTCGGCTCACGAGATTCTGAGGAAGAGCCTCAGCTTATGGCTAGTCAGCTCAAGATTTTGATTGTGCCAAAGAAACTTGGGCTTCTGAATTTGAGGGGTTGGGCCTTTCAAAGGCTCAAAGGAACTTTTCCAAAAGTAAATGGACTCTGGAAGTCACACTTTATTGATTAGATCTGAAAAGGTATTATTTACTTTCAAAGAGACACAGGTCAGCTTTAAAAAGTATTGGTCATCTTTAAGGAAGTACTGGTAAGCTTAACAAGAGGCTAGTGAGGTTATTAGCTCAGCTTATGCATGATGATGTATGATTGCAGATGATTACATAGGTACTGGTGCACAGATGATACATGTATATTTTAGAATTCATGGACCTTTTGCCTGACTTCTATGCTATGCATGATTTGTGGTGATATCTGTAATGAATGGTTGCATGGATGTATGAGAGTGGATACATGCATATGTGGACTAAGAAACTTGACAAAGCTAAGGAATTCAACTTGGGTTGGTATGAGATGGTTGCCATGGTGGTATTACAAGGAGTTTAAAGAGTTGCTTCAGATTTTGGAATCTGGTGGCCCGTGGTTTCTGTTTTGGTGATACTGAGGAGGAGCTGTGCCTATTCCAAGGAGATGAGGAATATGGCTTGCCTATGACTCAAGGCAACTCTGGTGGTTCCAGAGTTCAAAGTCTGACATTTTTTTGAATTTTTCAGGAGTTTTTGACTTGCCTCAGGATGTTGCAAGCCAGATGATGGTTGGTGATAGTTAAGTGAATTTGACCACTATGATTGAAAAGTTACATGATTCTGGTGACCAGGGAGATATAAGGGGTGTAGAGGCTCAACATAAGGGCCTTGATTTTCTGTTTGAATGTCAGTTATGGGTCTATTGATTGAGGTGATGCCACAGTAGCAGATAGAATAAAGATATTTTGTGGCTAGAACTATGCTGGCAAAGACACTGATAAGCCTCAATTGCTTTGTTAAGGATTTAGAGAGATGAACTGTCTTGCTAGTTATCCCCCGGTGATAAAAATTTTTCTATTCTTACCGTTTCTGCTTTGGGTGCTTTGTGGATGTCTGTTTCAGATTTTGGGTTATCTCGAAAGCGTGGCTGATGGATCATTTTCAGGTGGTGGCTCCTGCTTTTCAGTCTGCTCATGCTTTATTGATACTCGGTCAAAGATCAGATAGGATGATTGCTTGCAACTTGCCCCCGGAAGACACATTTTTAGCACTACCAGTTGTAGAGGATTTAATCTCTCATGAACAGAAGCTATGGATGTCGAGTGGTTTGCCTGTTGCGCTTGGTTTGAATGACTTTCCACTAGAAAGTAAGGGTCTTGAGGTAGATAGGACAGACTCAGGATGTGTCCCCAGCTTTTCTTTCTTGAAGTTTGTGCAAATCATACCTTCCATTGCTAGAGTTATCAGGTGATGACTGGCTAAGAAGTTATCATGCTGTTTATTTTGGGATTTCATTTGGGATCACAGAGAGGTTGATAAAGGTGGTTTGGCCAATTGAGAAAGAGTACAAAGTTGCCCTGCATAGGGTGACATAGCTGAGGAAGGATGGGCTGCAAGAGAAGCCATTGGTGGAGCAAGGGCTGTAACATAGACAGAGGGGTGACTCAATCTTTGAAGGAGACTCGAGGATCTACTGGAAGTGCGACACCATGGCTTACAGTAGTGACTCAAAGAAGGATATTGTGACAGACTTTGACTTTGATGAGGACACGAGAGATTTGCATCTCAGGAGGTAGAGGAGGATTGGCTAGGCCATGACTTCAGACGTGACCTTTTTTTTTGTAGTAATTACAGGTTGACAGGACTACACGAAATAGGATAGGCTATAGACGACAATGAAAGGGCTATCCTTTATGATGGATTTGTATTTTGCAAGATTTGATCATCACTGAATGAGACATCTTTTATTTTTGCTCTAATTCCTGCCTAAGTTGCCCTTTTAGGTTTTCAGCTTAGCGAGCATTCTCTTTTTTTTTTTTTTTTTTTTGTTTAGGCAAAAGAATCAAGTGAATGATGTATTAGGCACAAAGAAAATGAGAATGCGATACAAACAAAATATTTTGTATTATGATTTGGACCGCACTCGAATCGGGCTGCCTACGTATCCCTTACATCACTTTTTTGTCGGTTATTTCTTTTAGGGAGAGTTAGGTCCACGTAGTTCTGATTACATACACATGAGAAATAAGAAATGAAATGTAGGTGTCATCTTCAGATGATGTATTATTTCAGCTGATCCAGGTTGCAAGATGGGAGAATTCACTTCTGTCCACGCCCGTGAAGATAGTGCCTCTGTCGGATAAGATCTTCCTATTTTGCCTTCATTCTCCACAGCTTCTTCTTGGCAGGCTTCTTATAGGTTAGGATCTTGTAAACTGTGATGCTTGAAGTATCCCTATCATGTCCTTGTCTTTGTGCATAATAGCTTATGATCTTTTTCACTATTGTCATATAAATGTAATGTATGATATTTTTTATTTTTTCATCTGTGCCATGATTAGTTGATCCTTTTGCCTTTTTCTTTTTTTTTTTTTTTTGTATTTTTCATTTTTTTGTTCTTTTTTCTTTGTTTTCTCCCTTTTTTTTTAGGATGTCCCATTTAAAGATGAATTAGAAAAAATTAAAGCAAATTAGAAAGCTCAACTTTTTATTACTGATAAAAGTCCCATCATGAGTACATTAAAGGATAAGCCTAAAAGATGAAATACATACTCAAAAGGACAAGACCTAACAGACTCAAATTCAAAAAAAAAGATTTAATAGAAACAAACTCAAAAGACTCTGACATAGACTCTAACTCAAGTGACTTTCACACTAACTCAAATGACTCAGACATAGATCCGAAGGACTTAGATAAGGGCACAATAGTGTTGGCACTCTTCTCAAAATACTGATTATTGGATGAAGCTTGAGATGGTCGAGTGAGCTCGGTGGTTCGGAAAAGGATTGGTGGTGGTGTTAGACTTTGGGTTTGGGAGCAATGATGTCTCCACTGTCAATGAGGTCTTAGATTTTATGCTTCAGAACATGGCATGCATCAGTTTTGTGCCCAGGCCCTTGATAAAAGTTACAGTGCTCATTAGCATTATAACCTTTGGGCAAGGGGTTTGGAGGAGGTCGTGGATCTAAGGAGTTAACCAGATTAGCCTCTAGGACTTTTTTGTAAATGATGCTAAGGGGCATGCCCAGCTCAGAGAAAGTCCTCCTTATTTCTAATTTCATCGACTGTTGACAAGACACAACATTTACCTCTCCCTCTCTTTGGGTGGTGTTGGTGGTGTTCTTATGATACCTAGAGGATTCATCCTGATTAAATCAAATCCTCGATCTTGGTGGTGGTGGCAATGAGAGCTTTGAAGTTAGGGAGGTACTGTGTTTGCAAATTCATCTAGTATTGGGGGAGGAGATTCTTGACAATGATGTCAATTTGCTCTACTTCAGATGGACGGTTCACCATTTGAGCTGCTTTTGTCCTCCACCTTATAAGGAACGCAGTGAAGGATTCTCTTGACCCTTGTTTGATGGTTTCCAAATCTCGACGGGTGACATCCACCTCGATGTTATAGTGGTACTGTTTGAAAAATGCATTACATATGTCATCCCAAGTCTTTTTATGATTTTTGTCGAGATCTAGCAACCACTTAATAGCAGCTTCAGTCAATAACTGTTGGAATAACTGAGCAAGGAGCTCGTTGTCCACACTGAAAGGTCTCATGGCACCCACATACATCTTGAGATGAGTTTTGGGACATGTGGTGCCATTAAATTTATCCATGACTGGCATTTTGAATTTTGGTGGAACTCGTGCATTTGGAAATAGAGCTAATGAGTCGACATCTATCATGTCTTCGTGCTTTTTGACGTTCTTGGGCATTTTTTCCATGACCTCAACTTTTTGCAACAATTTCTTAGTTTCGGGAAAGCTAAAGAAATCTCCACTTTGAAAATGATTCGTAGTGAGAGAGGGAGTGGTTGTGTTTAAGTCCATGGTCAGAGAGGTTGGAATCTCAGGTGCTTTCCCTTTATCGGTGAGATCGATAATTAGAGGAGTAAAAGTAGGGGCATGGCTAGTCCCGGCTTGGACAGATGCAGGCTCAACACGAGCAGGAGAGGGAATGACAGTGGTATTGGTCATTTCCTTGACCTTATTGATGATAGACTAGCGTTGGGAGTTGGGGGCATCAGTAAAGGTGGCAGACTGGGCATTGAGGGCATTGGTGAAAGTTTCAGCTTGGATCTGAAGAGCTGTGGTGAGTACAGCTTGAAAAGTTTCCTCTTGTTTCTTGAGGAGGCTGGTGAAGAAAGCACTCATGGCGTCTTGATCAAAGTTGAAGGTATTGGCCATTGGTACCTTGAAACAGAAAATAGACAGAAAAAATGGATAAGAAAATAGATTTATGAAGGAAAAATGGAATGAATGTGAAGGTGTGTCGGGAAAAGGATTCCCTCCATATGGTTGGTCACCGGGTTTATATGTTGACAAGGTGAGTGTGTGAGGTGTTTTTAGGGTAACGGACCACCAGTTTGGGTCTTTGAGGTGTTTGACCTTATTGAGCTTCTCATGTTGTGTATGCATGATCATGACATGATGCATGCTGAAAAAGGTTTCATGAACATGCAAAAGTATCGATTATTACGGTACATGGAACCTAAGGTCAAAAGCTAAGGCGACTATATGCATAAGGGTAAAGGGTGGTTTGATTTAAGGGTCCCCGTCCCACTAGAGCATCGATATACCTAACCACATGTGAGGCAAGAAGCCTCGCGTGGGTCCAACAATATTGACTGCTCGTTATACCACTGAAATGATAGGGGATTCGCCGCTGGGTGGAATGTTTTTGCTATCTCCCAACATACTCAAAAAGAGTTGTCGAGCCAATGCTACTTGCCATCCAAAATGTTTCTCTAAAGCTAAGGTTTAGGCAAAGAGCCTTTATTATGCAAAATGATGTATGAAAGTCAAATTATACTTAATGAGCCAAAAGGAGATTATTTTGGAAAAATTTTCCTTAACCAAATAGTAATCCTCTTATCTTCCTTTTTATTAAAAAAAAGAAGGGTGGCAACTAGTCCCCAGTGGAGTCGCCAGCTATGAGGCCTCGCCAGAGCACTGGCCCGGTCCACTAGAGGGAACCGAGATGCTCATTCGGGTTTAGACTCACGATGTAACCCTTGGGTTCGGATTTGGTTGATTTTGAAAAAATGATTTTTGGGAGTCGCCACCCTAATTTATTTTTAAATGGGAAAATTAAAGAAAAACCCGTTTGACTCCAATTCATTAATTTTTAATTAATTTGCCCATGGATAAAATCACTAGCCTCGAACTAGATTGAGCTTGGGGACTAGGTTTTTGATTTTAAATAATCAAAATTTGGCTCTTAAGTTTAATTTGACTTCAAAATTAGATTTCATGAATGACATTTATAAAATGATAATAGTAAGTAATATGCATGAATATGATATGAGTGTAATGAGAAAATTAAAATGAGACATTGATAAAATACATTAATTAAAAAAAAAGGGAAAGGAGGTAGATTGGGATTTGGATTTGAGGTTTGGATTTAGATTCCAAACGTGCCTACGTATCCCATCGAATGGGGATCAAAACCCACATAGTTCATTTCACGATTAAGTGGAGGGGTTTAAGAGTTGATCAGATTGATTTTGGTTTGGGTGTTTTGAGAGTGAGGGAAAAAGGCTGATACCTTTGCTTTTGGTGGGCGGAGGGTTTTACCGGACCGAAATTCCATTTTATCGGAATCGGGTGATTGGATGGATTGGAAGATTAATTAATTAATTAAAATGATTAATTAATTAATATGATGGAAAGGATGGATGGATTAATTAATTAATTAAAAAGATTAATTAATTAATTTGGATGAAAAAGTGGATTAAGAAAAAGGATTAATTTGATTTTGGAAAAAAGTGATTAATTAATTAAAAGGATTAATTAATTAATTTGGATGAAAGGTGGATTAAGAAAAATGATTAATTTGATTTTGGAAAAAGAAATTATTTTTGAAAAAAGAGTGATTAATTAATTAATTAAAAAGATTAATTAATTAATTAATTAATTTAGTGATTAATTAAAAAAGAGTTTTAGTTAATTAAAAAGATTAATTAACTTGGTTAGGGTGAGTTAATTAATTAATTAAAAAGATTAATTAATTAATTAGAGAGTGATTGGAGGGAGAAGAAAAAAGGAATTTGAGGATAGCAATCTACTCAAATTCAAAAGGTGTGTTGGAATGAGAAGGGAAGGGGGGTATTTATAGGAAAAGTGGGTGAGGGTAGTTTAGGTAATGAAAATGTGAAAAGACCATGAGGGATAGGGTTAGAAATGGCTGAAAATTAGACTGAAAGGGGTAAAATGGTAATTTTCTGCGCAGGTGGGGCCCACAAAGACTAGAGCTCGCAGAGCCTGATGCAGCGCCACATTAGACGTTTGCGGCGGGCTGTACAAAGGGCATGCGGCGCCACACAGCTCTGACGCGACGCCGCATGCCACGTGGCACTGGCACGCTTTTCGAGGCAGTTCTTTTTTTTTTTAGGAGATTAGTTGTTGGTATGGAGTTTGAGAAATTTGTATGCCTGATGGTAATATAAATGAAGTCTAAAAAATTTTCTTTCGGGGGCACTACCCGTTAACCGGTTAGCGGAACCACCGTAATAGCTCCGCGTAGTGAGTTAAATTCAGCAAGTGCTAAAGCTACAGTTGGATGCTGAGAGTTTAAAATTAAGGGTTCGCAGCAGCCCAACCCAGTTACTGTTGCAAGTCCAGCCTAAGTACTGTTGATACAGTACTATTCACATATACGAATACTGTTCACATATACAGTACTATTCACATATACAGTATTGTTCGCCTATACGGTTCCTATAGCAAGTATTGAAGCTATGGAGGCAAAGACAAGTAAAATAATCAACTTAAATGGCACAAATTATCACATATGGAGAAACAAGATGAAAGATCTCCTGTTTGTGATGAAATTGCATTTACCAGTGTTTACTACAAATAAACCCGAAGACAAATCAGATGAGGAATGGAAGTTTGAGCATGAGTAAGTGTGTGGTTTTATCCGGCAGTTTGTCAAAGATAACATGTACAATCACATTTGCAATGAGACTCATGCAAAAACATTGTGGAATAAGCTTGAGGAGCTGTATGCTTCTAAAACTGGCAACAATAAATTATTTTACTTGACAAAATTGATGCAAGTAAAATATCAAGAAGGCACTTCTATAGCAGATCATCTTAATTAAATGCAAGGGATCATGAACCAATTGTCAAGAATGGGCATAAAGTTTGACGATAAAGTACTTGCTCTTATGGTGCTAGCCTCTTTACCAGAGTCATGGGAGATTTTGAAGATCTCAATTACTAATTTTGCGCCTAATGGTATAGTAAATATGGAGGCTGTTAAAAATGGTATTTTGAATGAAGAGATGAGACGGAGATCACAGAATTCAATCTCTTCATCAGAATACTTGTTGGGCACAGCGGGTATAATCAACAAGATGATTGCAGAATAATAATAATCAATAAAAATAATACCAGCAATTTAACATGGTTCATTATTAATTTTGGGCTACGTCCACGGGATAAATTCCGAATAAAACTTTCACTATTAAAAATAGTAGGTACAAGAGAGTTTAAATAAGATCTTACCATGTTTCCCAAAAATATCTCAAAATATTTTTCTCACTATTTTATCACTCTCCTTTTTAGGAATTATTTTCCAAAACGCAAAAAAACCTCTCTCTCTCTTTTTCTTCTCTTGCAATTTATGCAAGTGCTATGTAAATGTTATGAGCCTTGTATGCCCTCCTATAGGCATGCAAGGGTAATATTTCAACGGAATTAGGCACCGAATCACCTCCCTTTTTTTTTTTTTTTTCTTTTCATATGTATATGGGTCCCTCCATGTGAGAGGGACATCACAACACATAGCACCTATAACATATTTAAGAAGAGTGAAAATTATGAAAAAGCATTAGGAAGGTGATTGCGGTGGTGGTGATTGGACTCTCTTTCAATTTGCCATCGGAGACGAAGAAAATCATCAACAGAACATGGAAGGCGTAGTGGACCAATGGTGCGATAGCCATAAACTTCATGTGCTTTATCCAAAAGCCACTTGAAAAGAGGATGATATAAGTATGATATGAGAATTACAAATCTTTGAAATTCAAAAGCTTCTTCATTTTCCTCTAACCCAACTCTAACACCAACCCATCCTTTCTTTACCTTCATCTTCTTATTCATCTTATTAATATTTTCCTGTATTTTATGATATATATATACACTTTCCTTTTCTTCTTTTTCGTCTATATGATAGAAGGGGAACTAATGAGATAGTATTTCGTTCTACTCATTCAGAAAAACCATCGGACCCATTGATTACATATTGCAGTAGTGTGGGAATTGAGAAAGGGGGACCACAAAAAACTTTTAAAAAAAAAAATGTTGATAACATACGCCAACTGCCTGTCACCATATATTCCAGATTCTTGTTCCTCGACAATTAAAATTCCCCTCAGTATATTATTTTTTTTTTAACATTAACTTTATGAGTCAGATTTGAAGTTTAAGGTTATTTTTAAAGTAGTTTCACTTCATTATTTAGGTTAAGATACAACTGTGAATATATTATTATGTGTATCAAAATAAATAAAGAAAAAAATCGCATTTATAAGCATAATAGAGCATCTCTAATATACTTTTTATATATGTCAAATTATTTATTACACAGAGTTATCTAAAAAAAATAAAGTTCTAATAAACTATTTATCTTCAAAAAAATAAAGAAAAAAATTAGTTTAGTTCTACATATTTAGAGAGTCAAATATCACTTTTTATTTTAATTTTAATTAATACAATATAAATTTTTATGCACTTTATTTAAAATAATTTTAGTACTATTTTTTTTATTGGACAAATTTAAAGAATAAAAAATTAAAATAATTAATATTTATGAGATAAAGTAAAATAAAAAATAAAATATATAATCTATTAAATTTAAATAAAATTTTTTATTTTTTATGAATTAATTAAATGCTTTATATTAAAATAAATATACACTTTAAAATAATGTGTATTATTGAAAATTCTCTAACGGAAGCATAACGATTGAGAATATTTGGACTGGCAAGTTTGACTTGACATCAACGGACAAAAGTTTGAGTACTCCTTTTTCCAATACTTTTATATATATATATATATATATATATATATATATATATATATATATATATATATATATACACAGAGTTTTCAATAGTCATAGTGATAATCATTAAAGGAATTTATGTGTATATTAAATTATTATTTATGTTGGAATGAATATTAACGAAGATGAGTTGCTATACTGATCAGGCTTGATCAATATATAAAGGAATGGGCTGGATCTTCTCTTTCTGGGCTTGAGTCTAATACCTGCGAAGGAGAATAAAAAGGATCAAGGAGGAGCCGGACCCTTGGCCTGGCTAGAACCCTCCGACGATCAAGTCAGTTCTCTGTTCAGAGTATTTTAGTGATAGAAAGGGAGTGAGAGAGTGCAGAGTTCCAACTACCTGTGTTTAGCCTTTCCTTTCCCTTTTGTATGATTTCTGGGTTAAGTACGTCTAACACCTTTCTTTTGAGAAAGGACGTCCTCTGTCATTCGACCATGCTGGTTGGTGAGAGTTGATAGCAGGCGCATGTCCCCTGTCCCGTCTCTAGGGATGTCTGGTAAAAGGGGTGTCAGGGCATGGTGCGGATTGTCTAAGGATTGGTCCTCCTGCTGGATGACTGGACATGTCTTCAGAGGGCTTCGGCCATTACTTGTTCAGCAAGTCATCCGGCGAAGGAGGGGAGTGGCAACTAATCCGAAAGCCTTTGGACTTAGGTCGTTCGAGGGTCCGGCCAATGGACCTTTTTTCCTTTTCTCATAGCCTCTGGAGGCCTCGTAATGGGCCTTGGCTACAAGGAGGTCCAAACCTCTCTTGAAAGTCACTTTTATCCTTCATCAGGGGCCCCCCTATTTTATTAAGGAGAGAGCGGAGGGCCGAGCCTTAGTAAAACAGCTTCGCGTCCTTGTATCCTTATCTTCTAGGGTCTTCTGATCGAAGAGAACTACCTCTGCTTTGGATGGCGAAGGGGTCCTTTCATTTCCTTGTCTGTGGTGAGTAGCTCTTAGGAGAGACTTTCGTTTCGCTGGGAGGCTTCGTCTGATCCAGGCATTTACTTCATCTTTCCGAAGGGTAGCCTTCATCTGACCGAAGGGATTGGAGGGGCTAGGAACCGTCTGCATTTTAGATAGCCTTCGTAGGGTAGATGGAAGGTCACACAGTCATTCAATGCATGCACGACTGATAAGAGTAAGCATTGAATGTCAGAACGTGCATTGAATGCACGTCTCCTCGTTATTCCCATTCTTCCACGTGTCGCAATAGACGATTAAGTTTTCCATGGATTTTGAATTTTGAACGTCCATTTAATGCCACTACTTTTTGCTGTGGCGGTTACCGAGGACGCTCTCAGTATATATACTCCTTTGCCTTCCCATTTCTAGAACTCTTGCTCATTTTCTCGAATCCCCTAATTTTCACAGTTTTCCCGCATCTATTCTTTGGTACTTGCTTCCATCTTCTTCTTTCATTCTAATGGCACCCAGAAAAGAGAACATTCCCCGAAGGGACCAAGTGAGCTCCTCCCACTACCAAAAGATACTGGAGGAGGAATGGGGGGAGATAGCCCCCATTGGAAAAACATCTGAGTTTTTGGCCTTCGGCCAGAACTTGGAAGGTAGCACCCAGTTCATATTCCGCCGGGCCGAGGCTCACGAGAGGGTTTATTCCAGCGACCCCAAAGCTGCTCTGCCTAAAGACAACCGGCATTACATTATTTTCTACCACCAGCTGGAAGCCGGTCTTCTTTTTCCCCCTACGAAGTTCAAAGTTGAGTGCTTCAACTACTTTGGAGTGAATCCAATGATGTTGACCCCAAACTCCATAAGGGATATGCACGTCTTCGAAGTTCTGTGCTTCGCTCACGGCATTCGTCCTTCTGCTCGCCTGTTTCAATGCTTTTACAGGATCCAGAGCGCACAGAGGTCACCGGGGGTTTATATGACTTCTGCTAGGCCTCACCAGAGCCTTTTCTTTGGGAAAGAGAACAAGGTGAAGGACTGGAGGGGCAAGTTCGGGTTGATAGAGGTCACTGACGGCCTCGGTGACAAATCCCCTAGATTTGGTTTCCCGGCCATTTCCTGCGTTCCACTGAAGGCCTAACTGAGTGGCCTGAGAGGCTGTCCGTTGAGGAGAAGGCGAACCTCAGGACTTTGGTCCATCAGGGTTTTACTTATAACTCTGAAAAGATGATGGCCTCCTTTTATACGGAGGACGAGCATGGCCTTCCGACTCCTAAACTTTTGCTGAAAGATATAAGAGGTAACTCTGCTCCTCATTTGTTATAGGTTTATTTGATGGTGGAGTATTGATCTTGTTGTTGCTGTGTTTGTTGTTTCGATTGCAGTGGAGGCCAAGGATCCTGGACATTACCAGGATATAATGAAGGAGACAGAAGAGGTTTCTCCAAGACCCTTCAGCGAAGATGTTGAGCTTCCCATTCTGGACCTCAAGACGGGGAAGTTTCGTTTGCGCTCCTCCTCAGTCCTCCAGTTTTCGTCGGCGAAGCCTCGTAAGGATAAGCCGATGAAGCCTGTCTCCACCAGATCCGGTTCGGCTGTTGGATCAGAAGGGGCCCAGGTGAGTGTGGCCAGTGCGAAGTCCATTCGAATAATTCAAAGGCGACTCGTTAAGGCTTCTGATCGCTCTGTTCCTGTTGTGCAGAGAGGTACTCCTCTGCTTCGAGCTGCACCAATTATTGCAAGGCCTGCTCCTCAGAGGGGTATCTCAATCTCTGGGCTTTCTGAGGCTTTCGTTCCTCTACCTCCGCCTCCTCCAGCAGGTGATAATGGGAAAGGAGCGTCCGCACCTCATCTGCCCAAGATAAAAGTAAAAGGGCCTCCCGTCCCCAATGTTCTTGATATGATTGCTCACTCTTCTCAGAGGGCAGAGCAACTGGCGGACTTAGAGAAGATTCTAACAGATGTTCCTGATGCAGAATTTGAGGCCCGTCTGAAGAACCTGGTGGATGACTTGAGTGCCCCTGGGGCTGAAGCTGGGGCAGGTAACTTTTCTTCTCTCCCATCACCTTCATCATATAAAGACCCTCGTGTTATCCGAGGGACATATCTGAGATGGTTGAAGGAGGTCGTACCTGGGAGATCTCCTAGTGCCGAGGAGGTCGAAGCCTGGGAGAAGTATATTGAGGAGCAATGGATTTCATATCCTGACTTTGCAACCCTCAGGAGGCTTTATCCTTCCCCAGTTAATACTGCGGCCGAAGGGGAGGCCTTCGTTTCAAGAAACAGAGGCAACTTCTTACCTTCTTGTTATCATTTACTTCTTCTTGTGCCTTTATTTGCTGATTTGAATGTGTGAATGCTTTTGCTCTTGTACCTTGTAGTTTCTGTGGGCGAAGCGAACGCCCTTGTTTAAGAGCCTTTCCTGGAGGCTTCTTTGGCGCCTACCATGGGTCCCTTCGGAGCCAGCGAACCATTTCCTTCAATTGCTGCTCCGCTAGCGGCTGATCAGGGGGCTGCTGTTGCTGTGACCGACAAAGCAGTTTCTTTAGTTGCTGCTTCATCTAGGGTCATGCCAGGGGCCGTTGTTATGGTCGAAGGTGTCTCTGCTCTTCGTCCCCCTAAGAAGAAATTGACAGTGGGGGAGTTTCTTCGCTGTAAGAGGCTACTGGCGGTAACTTCAACCACCTCCGTTTTGGAGGCCCGCTCTGCTTCGAGACCTCCTCACCTGGGGCAGATGTAGGAGTGTCAGCCCCTCCACAGGGGACAACAAAGAAGGCTTCTCTGCCAAGTAAGAGGCCGCAAGTCAGAGAGCCAGCGGAGATTGTAGTAGTGGATTCACCTCCGCTCGGAGAAGTCAAGGCATCTGTTGGTCCTCCTTCTTCCATTGCTCCCACCGCTGCAGTCTTGGCCCCCGTGCCCTTTCTGTGTCTGGCCCCTAGGCCTCTTTTTGGGTCTATGGAGGATACTCTTGCCAGGCAAGAGACTCTGCTAGAGAAGGTAAATTCATTCCTCACTTGGGTTGTGACCGTTTACCACATTGCATAATTATTATTGTTTGTTGCAGGCGTTTCTGGATTTTAAAATTTTGAGGACTGATTTCAGTCTTTTGAGGGATCACTATGAAGACGCTCGACAAGCGGCGGAGGAAAGACTGGGATTGTGCTCCCGATTGGAGGAAGAACTAGCCTCTGTGAGGGCGAAGACTGAGGAAGCCATGGAGTGATCCAAGGCTCATGAAGAGGCTCATTCGAAGGCCGAAGGAGAGGTTAGCGCCTTAATTGTGGCAATGGCAGCTAAGGACAAAGCCATTGCCGATCTCAGCGCGCAACTGGACAAGTTGAAAAGTGCTAATGAAGAGCTTGCCCGAGAGGCCGAAGAGGTTCCTAGCCTTCGAGATCTCCTGAAGAAGACTCAACAAGAACTTTGAGTCTCAAAATTTGGATACACACAAGCCGCTACTTGGGCTCAAGTTGCGCTTGAGAAGGCTAACAAGACCGAAGAAGGTCGGCGAAGGGTTGTGAGGGACTTCATGCAGTCTAAGAGCTTTGACGACATCATCACATACCACACCTATAAGGTAGCAGCCGAGTATTATAACAATGCTCTCCGTGATGCGACAGAGCACTTTCCTGATGTGCTGCGAGTAGTATCAGAATTAGATGCTGCTGAAGAGCCTCCAGTGCTAGACCTTTTAGAGTTCTAAGATCCTGTTCCTGAGGGGGGTGAAGGTCTGTTACGACCTGAAGACTTCCCGGCTTGGGATAAGGATGAGCCCACTTCGTCTCCCATTCCCGAAGTTTCTAGCAGGGGCGAAGGGGATGTAGACGAAAGACTTTCCATTGGGACGGATCTTGCATAAGTCAAACCTCTGTCTGACATTCGGTCAAATCCTTTGAATGGCCAGCCTCCGTCATCTTCTACAACAGCGGTTCCTCCAGGCGATCCTCTGCCTTAGATATTTCCTTCATTCTTTTGTATTTTATTCTTTTGTATTTTTTTTTTGTATTTCACTCTTTTGTATTTCATTTTTTTTGTAAATAAATGTAATACATTTACTTTAGCGAATAATATAGCTATTATGCTTCTGTTTTGTGCATACTTTACTTGTATGGGGATCGCCTTCACGTTGTAACTCAACAAGCGTTTGTAAAACACCTTAGTGAAGTTGTCCTTCCAATTGGAGTTCGAGCACTTTCGTCTTCTTCTCCCTTTGGGCCTCCTTAGCTTTATGCCTAGATTTACTAGGGCTTAGGCTCTCCCTTAGGAAAGTTCCTCCCGCTCTTGGCGAGGCTCCGTGCCTAGATTTACTAGGACTTAGACTCTCTCTTAGGAAAGTTCTTCCTGCTCTTGGCGGAGCTTCGTGCCTAGATTTACTAGGGCTTAGACTCTCCCTTAGGAAAGTTCTTCCCTCTCTTGGTGAGGCTTCGTGCCTAGGTTTACTAGGGCTTAGGCTCTCCCTTAGGAAAGTTCTTCCCGCTCTTGGCGAGGCTTCGTTAGTGCGAATGGAGACAATTTGAGGCAAACGACGTTTCTATTATTATTATTGGTAATACATCTTGAGGTGTTAGATGTTCCATGTATGAGGAATTTTCACACCCTCTAGGATTACAAGTTTGTAAGTGCTAGGATTTAGGACTCTTTTTACTTAGAAAGGTCCTTCCCATGTGGGTGCAAGCTTGCCTGTGCCTTCACATTTTCCTGTAGCCTCTAAGAATCTCATTACTAGATCCCCTTCGCTAAACACTCTGTGCTTTACTTTCTTATTGAAATGATTAGTAGCTTGCTACTTATAATTAGCCATTCGAATGCTGGTCGATTCTCTGAGTTCCTCTAGGAGATCTAGGTTGATCCTTCTGGCTTGATCATTGTGTCTGTCTTCGCAATAATTGATCCTTCCACTGGGGAGGCCTATATCCACGGGAATTACTGCCTCTGTGCCATAGGTCAAGCTGAATGGAGTCTCTCCTGTGGGTTGCCTGGGAGTAGTTCTATATGCCCATAGGACATGGTGTAGTTCATCTGCCCAGTTTCGACCATATCCTTCCAATCTCCGCTTTAGGCCTTGTAGAATAGTCCGATTTGTTACCTCCGTCTGGCCATTTGTTTGAGGATGGGCTACTGATGAGAAATGTTGTTTGATCTGAAGCCCTGAACAAAAGGACCTGACTTTAGCATTATCGAACTGTTTGCCATTGTCGCTAATGAGCTGATAGGGAATGCTGAATCTGCACACTATGTTCCGCCATAAGAAGTTGATCACCCTTTCTGCAGTGATAGTGGCTAAAGGTTCGGCTTCTACCCATTTGATGAAGTACTCCACTGCTACTAGGAGAAACTTTCTCTAACCTAATGCTGCAGGGAAGGGTCCGACTATGTCTACCCCCCACTTAGCGAAGGGCCATGCACTGGAAATGGGGACCTGCTCTGCTACTGGGACATGTTTTCCACTGTCAAATTTTTGGCAGAAGGGGCACTTTTTAACGAATGCCACAGCTTCGTCTTTTATCCTCGGCCAGTAGTATCCTTGTCTAATCGCCTTAGCTGCCAGCACTTTTTCGCCTATGTGCATTCCGCAGGATCCTTCATGTATCTCTCGAAGGATGTATTCGGCTTCATTGGGCCTTACGCATCTTAACCAAGGTAATGAGTAAGCTCTTTTGTATAAGGTTCCGTTGTCCAAGGAGAAATGAGCACTTCTTCGCTTGACCTTTTTGGCTTTTTGGGCATCCTCAGGCAGTTCTCCCTTTTCCAAATAAAACTTGATGGGGTCTATCCAGCACGGTTCCTCTTCGACCTCCATAACTTCATCTCCCTCGGTGATGCTAGAGGAGGCCAAGGTGCCCAAATAAATTTTCTGAGGAAGTTTGACTGGACGAGAGGCGGCCAGTTTGCTGAGGCTATCTACTCTGCAATTCCTTTCTCTGGGGATCTTTTGAAAGAATAGCTTGACTCCTCTGTCCTTCATTCTCTGAACTATCTCTTTCATCTTTTGCAAATACCTGGCCATGGTCGGCTCCTTTGCCTCAAATTCTCCTTCTATCTGTCCGATCACCAATTGGGAATCACTATACACCATGAGTTGCTCTATGCGAAGGCAATCAGCGAAGAGCAGTCCCTGGATCACTGCTTTATATTCTTCCGTGTTATTGGTGGCTTCAAAATTCAGTCCCAAAGCATACTCCAGTGAAAATCCTTGAGCACTTCTAAGTATGATGCCCACACCATTTCCTTCTTTGCTGTTAGCACCATCTACAAAGAGTTCCCATTGAAGGTCCGGTAGCATTATCGATGAGTGTCTTTCCCCAGGGGTTCGGTCTTCTCCCCCATATTTGGTGCCAAAGGAGCATTCAGAAATAAAGTCCACCAATGCTTGAGCTTTAATTGCTGACCTGACCTTGTATTGCAAACCGTGCTGACCTAACTCCACAGACCAACATAGCATTCTTCCCGAAGTCTCCAGTTTGTGAAGTACCTTTTGTAAGGGCTGATCTGTTACAACTACTCCTTGGTGTGATTGTAAGTATATTTTATACTTTCGGCAGGAGAGCACTAAAGCGTAGGCCAGCTTTTCTATCGGGGAGTAATTCAACTCCGCCCCCTGTAGGACTTTGCTAAAGTAATAAATGGGCTTCTGGACCCTTCCTTCCTCCCTGATCAGCACCGAACTGATTGCTTGGTCTAAAGCGGACAAGTAGATACTTATTCACCCGGCAAAGGCCTGCTCAGAATGTGCTCCGAGCTTAGGAAGGCTTTTAACTCTTCAAATGCTGTTTGGCACTCCTCCGTCCAGTCGAACATTTTTTACTTTCTCAACTTTTTAAAGAAAGGGAGATACCTCTTAGCAGATTTAGACATGAATCTATTCAATGCGGCGATTCGCCCCGTCAGCCTCTGAACTTCCTTCAAGCTCTTCGGGGGTTCCATGTCTAAGATGGCCTTCACCTTGTCAGGATTGGGCTCAATTCCCCTCTCGCTCACCATGCAGCCTAAGAACTTGCCTCCTTGGATGAAAAATGCACACTTCTCTGGGTTAAGCTTCATCCCATATTCTTCCATTACTGCCAACACTTCGGCCAAGTCACGGACATAGTCCTCGAAGCTTCTGCTTTTCACGATCATGTCGTCCACGTATGCTTCCAAGTTTCTGCCTAATTGATCTTTGAACATTCTGTTGACTAGGCGTTGATACGTGGCTCCGGCATTTTTCAAGCCGAAGGGCATTAACACATAACAATATATACCCTTCTCTGTTATGAATGAGGTTTTTTCCTCATCCTCCGGGTGCATTATGATATGATGATATCCTTGCTTAGTGTCTAAGGACGACAAAAATCCATACCCAACCGTCGAATCTACCAGTTTATCAATCATGGGCAATGGAAAAGAGTCTTTTGGGCAAGCTTTGTTCAAATATGTGAAGTCTACGCACATCCGAAAAGTCCCATTCGCCTTCTTGACTAGCACCACGTTCGCTAGCCATTCCGGATACTGCACTTCCCTGATAAATTTTGCCTCCAGGAGCTTGTCTATTTCCCGATCGATGATCGCTTGCCGCTCCGAGCAGAAACATCTCTTTTTCTACTTGACTAGTCTGCAGGTGGGATCTACATTCAATTGGTGCATTATCACTTCGGGTTTTACCCCTCCCATTTCTACCGAAGACCAGGCAAAACTGTAGATGTGCTCCTTCAGGAACTGGTGAGCGAACGACTTCTGCTCATTTTCTAACGAAGAATTGACCATCAGGAATTCTTCAGGCTCTCTTCCAACCATCACCCTTTCCAGCTTATCTACAGGCTTGGTTCTTTTCTCGGGAGCAACAATTTCGACTGCAGCTATCTCCTCAGCAGTGACTTCGCCCTTTCTTATCTTTTTATTTCTCTTCCTTTCTGCCCCTTCGCCCTGACTGCCTTAGACGCGAAACACTTCGCCGTTGGGCTTTGGGATCATCATTCTCAAGTGTCTGATATTTGTTGAAGCGTCCAGGTCATATAGTAGTGGCCTGCCCATCAAGACGTTATATGTCAGATATGTCCTGATGACAATAAATGTGGCCATGGTAGTTACATTTTCAAGGGCGGTGCCAACTGTGAAGGGCAGTTTTGCCACTCCAATTGATGGGACCTCCGTTCCATCCAAAGTGCGAACTGGGTTTCCCACCTCTTCCAGATCTTTTTCCTTGAGACCCATCTTTAAATATGCCTCCTTTGTCAGCAGGTTGACCGAACTTCCTTCGTCTACCAAGATTCTTTTGACTACATAATTAGCTATGATCGCTTGAATCACCAATGGATCAGCGTGAGGGGTGCGAAGGACACTTCCATCTGGCCTCTCTAGTCTATTTCCCCCTCCTTCGCAGTAAACATACTCGGGCTTTTCGCTCCGCCTTTCTAAGGCCTTCGTACGATTTCTGCTTTCGTGAGCTTCGCCTAGCCCTCTGGTGATACAATGAATGGTCCCTGCTAAACCGTCATTTACTCTTCCTGGGTATCTTTCTCTATCTTCACTAGGGCCAGCTCTGCCTGATTCTTCTCTTTTTACGAATTTCCTCAAGTAACCTTGTTTGATCAACCTTTCAATCTCCTCCATCAACTACCTACAATCATTGGTGTTGTGACCATGAGTATCATGAAAGAGGAAATATTTGTTCTGATCTCTTTTCTCTGAGGGAGCAACCATTGGTTTGGGACGAGCCCATATATTTTGATTTTTGAAAGTTGCGAAGACTTCGGCTGGACTGGCATTGAGAGGGGTGAATTTGCTGGGATCAAAACTAGATCGCGATCGATTATTTTTTCCCTTCCTTCATCCATCGGGCGGCCTCTCGTCTTGCTTTTCTTCTACCTTCTTCTTTCGCTTTGCCTTCGGCTCCTCTCTAGGAATGATCTCCATTCCTCTTCGCTTTGCCATCTGGTTAAAGGCCAAAGCGTCATCCTGTCGTACATACTTCTGGGCCAGTGCCATTGCATCCTCCAGGATATGGGGAGCATGACGGCAAAGGGCTTTGAGAAAATCCATGTGAGAGGTTCCATTCTGCAGCGCTTCCACTGCTCTAGCTTGGTCCAAGTGCGTGACTTTCAATGCTTCTTGATTAAATCGAGCCATGTAATCCCTTAAGGATTCATTTTCTCTTTGCACCACAGTTTCCAAGTACTGGGTCTTCCGCTCCACCGGGATGCTAGAAGCGAATCGGTGCATAAAGGATCTGGCCAGCTCCATGAAAGAACAGATACTCCCCTCCTCTAGGCCATCAAACCATCTCGTTGCAGCTCCTTCCAAGGATCCCTTGAACGCTCTGCATAGAGCCTCATTGTCCGCCGTCTGCAATTCAACTGCGTGCTTGTAGTCCATGATGTAGACCCTGGGATCGGTCTCCCCATTGTATTTTTTTAACACCGGCGGTTAAAACTTGCTAGGCATGATATACTCTCTGATAGATCTAGTAAAAGGAGATTTTAGGGTGAGCCTTAAGGTGGTATCCATAACTTTCCCGTTGGGACCTTGATTCATTTCTTCCAAAAACTTATTCACGGCATCTCTCACCTCCTCTTCCTTCTTTCTACGGCCATCGCCGTAACAGTCGTCCCTCTGCTTCTGGCCTCCGAGGGGTGGCTAGCCACAGAATATTCCCCTCCATCTTGTTCTCTTCTTCTGGAGCTTTCTCTTTTCTCATATTTTGATTCCTTATACTCACATTTTCCTTTATTCCTTCTTCCACCCCGTTCCATATTACTTGCATGAAAAATTTTTCCATGCACGAGTTTACATCCACTATCTAGGAGCGAAGCTTGCGTACTCCCTTCTTCCTCGGTTGAACTCTCCTCTCCTCCACGTTGCTCTTCCGTCCTTCTCCCCCTATTTTTGCCCAGGTGGACCAGCTGTTCTTCATTAACCCCTGCAGGTTCTTGGGATTGCCTCTCATAATCTAAGGTTCGAGCGACGTTCCTCCTCGGGGTAGTTTCTGGGACAGCGACGAGGGCTGGTGCCGGAGGAGTTTGATGCTGAGAGCTTCTCACAAATGCAGCTATAGTGTTAATAAACTGCAATGCGGGAGCTAGGTCTGGATTGGGAAGGTTCAGAGGATTTTGGCTCGACCCAACTGTGTTTTGTTGAGAGATAAGGAGCTGGAGCGACGTGTTTCGGTCAATGGGAGTTGCTAGGGGAGGATCAGTAGGTGTTGGAAGGGAGTGTCTAGGATTTGAGGGAGTTGAAGATTCGAGATCATCGGGGTTCGTCATAATGGTGATCTTCCTTCACAGGCAAATGGAAGTGGAATGCAACGTCGGGAGAAATATCAGCTCACGTCCCCACAGACGACGCCAATTTGATCAGGCTTGATCAATATATAAAGGAATGGGCTGGATCTTCTCTTCCTGGGCTTGAGCCTAATACCTGCGAAGGAGAAGAAAAAGGATCAAGGAGGAGCCGGGCCCTTGGCCTGGCTAGAACCCTCCGACGATCAAGTCAGTCCTCTCTTCAGAGTATTTTGGTGATAGAAAGGGGGTGAGAGAGTGCAGAGTTCTAACTACCTGTGTTTAGGCTTTCCTTTCCCTTTTGTATGATTTCTGGGTTAGGTACGTCTGACACCTTTCTTTTGAGAAAGGATGTCCTCTGTCATTCGACCATGCTGATTGGTGAGAGTTGGTAGCAGGCGCATGTCCCCTGTCCCGTCTCTAGGGATGTCTGGTAAAGGGGGTGTCAGGGCATGGTGCGGATTGTCTAAGGATTGGTCCTCCTGCTGGATGACTGGACATGTCTTCAGAGGGCTTCGGCCATTACTTGTTCAGCAAGTCATCCGGCGAAGGAGGGGAGTGGCAACTAATCCGAAAGCCTTTGGACTTAGGTCGTTCGAGGGTCCAGCCAATGGACCTTTTTTCCTTTTCTCATAGTCTCTGGAGGCCTCGTAATGGGCCTTGGCTACAGGGAGGTCCAAACCTCTTTTGAGAGTCGCTTTTATCCTTCATCATATATCAAGTATAGCAAGTTTAACAATTACTATTAACTATTAATAATTAATTTATTAAATAATTAATAAGTGCTATTTATCTGTAATTTTTGCATTGCGGCCATTACACGTTTTTGCATGTCTTATTTACTACCCTTGTAGATTAAAAGGGAATGACATGTGAACCCCAAGTTAAATGCTTTGCTACTTAATTTATAGTTTTGCCCATTCACAAATTTGCAATTTACAATTTTATTTTATGGATTATTGAATTTAACCATTTTCAATTTTTCACGTTGTCATTTTTTTTTTTTGTAATTTTTCAATTTTATTAGGAACTAGTAATTTCAAAATGAAATCATTTTATCGTGATTTAGTAATAAATGATTTTTAAATTATTTCATGTTTTAATTATTGATTTAATTAATTGTATATTCCAATTTGATTTGCTAATTAAAAATAAAAAAAAATTATCATTTCAATTTTAATTTGTTTAACAATGCTAATTAAAAAAAAAATAAAAATAAAATTATCATTTCAATTTTAATTTGTTTAATAATAGTGAGAAGAACAAGCAAATATTATCATTACATTCAACTCCAACATTATTTTTCAAAAAAGTTAAGGATATCAAATTTTGATATTATAGCCTTCTCTTTATCTAGAATCAAGAAAAACAAATTCTATAAAATTGAACAAATGTTGCACAAATTAATAACAAAGGTGTTTTGGCCTCAAGTGGATGCTAAAATAAATTTTGATTCAACTCAAATTGGTGGACTTAAATTTTGCAATTCGTTTGAATTTACAGATAATTTTAAATTAAATGAATTTATTTAGGTCAATCAATGTAATATATATGCTGATTCAATTTGAATGTATCCATTTGATCCAATTTAAAATGTAACATATTGAATAAGAAATAAATTAATAGAAATTAAAAAAAAGAATTAATAAAAAATATGATCTTACATGAAATTCATAAATTTACTTAAATTTGATTTGAATTATTTTCTTAATTTCAAATTGATATATAAATCAATTTACTCTAAATTCAGAATGATTTAACAAAAAGAATCACTCTAAATTCAGTATGATTTGACAAAAAGTAATGACATTCAAAATAATTCATATCTAAAATGATTCGAATTCAAAGTGATACGAGCAGATGGTTTGCCATAAATTAAACACCTTGAATTCTTTAACATAAATTGAGAGGTTTCTATCTTTAACAAAAGGCAAAAAATTAATTTTCCTCAAAATATATAGGAAATTTTGTAATGCTTGTTTGTAATCATAAGATTTGCGTCATTGTCAAAAACTCCATATATAACCATACCTATACTCTATTTGTAGTTAGAACTTATTTTTCATTATTTGTATATTATATGGTGAAGAAACTAAATTGGTTCTTTAGATTACACACCTTCTGTAAACGTCGCTACACATCTATTCTCTGCTAATATTTTCCATGCAAAGGTTTCATTTTTTTTTTTGCATGCTAAGAAGATAATGTTATATAAGATTTTTTTTTTCTTTTTTGACTTACAATTATTAGTTTTCATGCTACAGTGACTATGAACTTCTATAACAGATTAAGCATTTGCATTGCAGGAGAATTATGATGCTTAATTGAAAGTCAAATGGCATAGATTTTTATTTGAGGTGAGTTTTATAATAAATGAATATATAGTTCAATAAAGTTTAAAAAATAAAAAATTATAATTATTACTTTTAACTTTGTTATTAATCTAAATCACCAACAAGTTACTTTTGAAAACAACTTTAATGAGATTGATAATTTCTAAACTAATAAATTATCATAAATATTATTGAAAAACTACAAAATGATTTAGAACTATTAGATTTTAATATGTAAGAAATCTCAAATTCAGTTCAAAAGTTTAAGTTATTAAATAGTGAGATTCAAATATTATATTAAGTTTTGATATTTTTTGTTATTTCTCAATTTGGAATTTTTTAACCCTAACACTCCCTCTTAACATGTTCTAAGTTTTTAGTTAGTACGTGACACAACAAACTGAGAGCCAAATAGAATCAGAATAACAAATACACATGTGTCAGGACCTACTGACACACAGCTGCAGCTGTGAAGAAAGAGTATAGATTAAGGTGTAGAGCTGGCTCTGATACCATATGAAAAACCTCAAATCCAACCCAAAAGCTTATTAGAAGAGAAAGAATTGTATTTCTGTATATCATTACACAATAAAATAACAATCTATTTATATACACAAAAGTGTGAAAGAAAAAGGAAAATAATAGCCTAATTAGGAACCCATAATCAAGCCTTAATAGGATCCTAATATATACAAATATATTAATAAGTCTAATTAGAAATCTAAAATCAAGCCTTAATTAGGAACCTAATATTATATTAACAAGCCTTATTTAGGAACCTAACATTACATTAACACACACACACCCCTCTCCCCCCCTCCCCCCCCCCACCCTCCTCTTAAACTCGAGGTGGTATAGTGGAAGCCAGCTTGAGTTTGCTTAGTAAATCTTGAAAGTGTGCAAGAAGATAAGACTTGGTAAAAATATCAATTGCTTGATTGTCAGAGGAGACAGGAAGCAAATGTTTAGTGTCTTGAGTAATATGATGGCAGACAAAGTGACAATCGATTTCAATATGTTTGGTACGTTCATGGAAAATATCATTATGAGAGATCTAGGTAATACTTTGATTATCACAATAAAGTACAATGGTAGAAGGATGTGTGACACCCATATCAACTAATAACCATCGTAACTAAAGTAACTCAGATGTGGCATCAGCAAGAGTACGATATTCAGATTTTGTGCTAGAATAAGCAACCACAGTTTGTTTTTTGCTTTGCTAAGAGATAAGAGAATTACCCAAAAAGAAGTAATAACCAGTGGTAGAATGACGGTTAGTTGGATCACCAGCCCAGTCCGCATTAGAATAGCCTGATAACACCAAAGAGAAGGTAGTAGAAAAATGTAAACCATGAAAAGAATTTCTTTGACATATTGAAGGATCTGAAGGATAGCAGAAAAATGAGATGAGCGAGAAGCAGACATGAACTGACTGACTAGATCTAGAAAATGATATTGCAAAATTGTTGCAATTGGTTTTTCAATATCCAATTTCTCCGTTTAAAGAAAAAGGAGCTGAAAAGCAAAGATAAAGATAAAATTTGAAAAAAACAGAATGCAAAACGGATTTAGGAGGCCAAAAAACTTTAGAAACCGGTTTGAGGTGCTAAAAAAACCAGTTGGAAAAAGCTTGAACCGGTCAGTCAAAGTTTGATGAACTGGATTAGTCAACAGGAAATTGGGTGTGTAGATCAAGAGCACAAAGTGCGGATCGGGTTGCATACTGGATCATGAATCGGAGTGGGCAGGGAGCGAATAAGGTCTGGCTGTAGTGGATTGAGTCGCGAACTAGATATGGAAGGATGCTGAAGTTAGCACTGGAGGACAGCAGCTTTCGGTGAAACATGCAACTTCCGATGGGAGTTTAGCGAGTTGTTCTGAGGTCGCCGGAAAGAGAAAAACATATTGGTATATCAAACACCCAGATTAGGCACTGCAAAATTAATGAAAAAGAGGAGCAGAAAATATTGAAGAACACAGGGAGAATGGCATACAAAAAAAAAAAAAAATATATATATATATATATATATATATATATAAATATATATATATATATATATATATATATATATATATATATATATATATATATATATATATATATATATATATATATATATATATATATATATATATATATATATATATCTAGAAAACAAGAAAGGGAGAGAAAAAAAAATCTTTGAAGGGCTCTGATACCATATTAGAAGAGAATGAATTGTATTTTTGTATATTATTACACAATGAAATAACACCTATTTATATACACAAAAGTGTAAAAGAAAAAAGAAAATAATAACCTATTTAGGAACCCATAATCAAGCCTAAATAGGATCCTAATATATACAAATATATTAATAAGTCTAATTAGAAATCTAAGATTAAGTTTTAATTAGGAACTTAACATTATGTTAACATAATCTAATGATTAAAAAAAAGTAACTATCTATAGATAAATATTTATAGTAATCGCTAAAACCACACCTATACCTATATATATGTGTACATATTCATAAAGATTTTAAATATAAAAGTTTCATAAAATTATTGGCATCAATTTTATAAAATTTTGGTCCAATATATTTGACCCTGTGGTTCTTGGTAATAGTAATTTTTGTGTAAAAATTAGAATGAATTTTTTTTTAATCCATTAGAATGAATGTTTATAATAATAAAAGTGAAATTTTTGTAAATAATTAATGAATTAGACGTATTTTGTATAATTAAATTTGTAGTCTTATAATTATATTCTCTAAAATTTTTATACATAAAGAAAGATTATTATTATGAAAGTTGAATTAGATAAAAAGTTGTGAAATCAGGTAAAATAAAATTATTTTCAGAGATTAGTCAACTTTTGAAATATTGGTTGGGAAACTAAGAAAAAAAAATATATCGAATCAGTGTATGTTGGAAAATGGAAATCTTAAATATGGTCCCAATGACTGCTTTCTGTGCCGTTGGCTTCAACCTCTTTTTTTTTTTTTTTTTTTTTTGGGGTGAGATAGTTTTCCTCCAGAATGTCGGATAATGGTACCTAAACGCCAGGGGGAATATATGAATATAAATATATGCGAACAATTCGTCATCCAACTTGTAACATATTTCATAAATATGCTGAATCTCTTATTCCCACTTGCATCTTCTATTCCATTGTTCACCCACTAAATAAGTACTATTGAAAATTAGTCACGCTTACATGAATATAAGATTTACTTTACATAAATTCAAATGGATTCTGATCGGTTGTAGATATGAATATGCCGTATTAGACTGTATTCTTTGTAAGAATTTTTAGTAATTTGTAATTGTTTACAAGAGAAACAAAGAGCATTAGGGGGTCAAGTCTTGAACTTGGCAAAAATCTTTCATATTTAAGTTAGCAATAAAATTTACGTAATTGTAAAGAAGATGAAAACTTTTTTGTAAACAGTTTGTTTTTAAATGAAAAAAAAAGAGGTGAGAGTATATAGAAATAGCCCCTCCCCTTTTCTTATACTCGTTCATTATTGTGGCTTATTGAGAAAATAACGTATACATTTTAAAATACTCATGAGTTATCTAATCTTTAAGAGTTGATGTATATGAAATTTTTATTATTAGAGAAGTTATGCGTCTAGTACACATTCAGAACATCATTTCGTGTGTGGAGCTCAAGTAGGAGTTGCTGTTTCTTAGGGCAACCATCATTTAATGAAGAAGTGACAATTGCTATGATGATTTTTCATGTGGCTCCCTGTTCACTAGAGAAGAGAGTTGAGGATGAGTAGCTACCGTGCTTGATGGGCTGCTGACCCTAATTTAGGAGGACCTTTCTCCTTGAGCTAAAATTAAAGGTCTATAAGGGGATCCTTGGATAATGGGCTTCAGTGTGACTAGGCCCATTGATATTGGACAATTTTATTCCTCATTAGACGCCTCCATTTTCGTCGAGGTGAATGCTAGGAGCTTCGGTCGAAATACATTGTTTCCTTGTCATCATTGTATGCCAAAGTGTCTTTTCGTCAGGTCACTTGTTCACTCTGGACTTCATCATGATGGGGTGGTTTCCTGCATTGAATAAGGATGCTGTTTCAGGGCGATCGTGGGCGTGTGGCATCATTTAATAGGACCAGTTAGCCCAAATTCTTGCAACCGTCGTCTTGTGGGTTCTTGTCTTTTCACTTAACACTCTTGACCCTTGCCTTTTCTTCTTTCTATTCAAGAGTTCTCTTCTATTTCTTGCTTTCCTCTATATGTTTCAGCATCCTTGGTTCCCAAGGGTGGTTACAAGACCAACTTGATTTGCTTATGGCACCCTATATCCTCAGTCATCAAGAATAATTTTGCAGCCTTTAGGGAAAATTTGGAGGGGAAATATGATTTTGATCTCTATATTCCAGAACCACATGAAAGGATTTTTGCTAACCTAAAAGATGAGAGGGTGAAGAAGCTTCCTAGGGATTATAGGCACTACGTTTTCTTTTACCATCAGTTGGAGGTCAAATTGAGATTCCTCCCAAGCCCTTTCCTGGTGAACATTTTTAATTATTTTAGGGTTAATCCCATGACCCTTCATTTGAGTACCATTAAAGATCTCCACTACTTTGAGATAATTTACATGACTTTGAAGGTGGTGCCTACCCTTAATGTCTTTCAAGTCTTCTTCAAACTTATTTAATTGATGGAGGGAAGCACTTATACCACTTCATCGAGGCTTGTTGACCACTTGTTTATAGGAAAGGATGATAAGATTTCTAATTAGAACAACAATTTTGATGTCATTACCCAAACTGATGGTTTGGTTGAAGAGCGGCTGTGTTTCGAATTCCATAGTTCCATAGTCACTTAATAATCCCTGTTAGCAATCTCCGAGACTGGCCTGCTGTTTGAGAGAGGATGAATTGATCACATTACGACTGTCACTCGCAAAAACTCAGTTTACGACATCAAGAAAAAGAGTGCGAGCCTCGCGTTGAGGGGTGCTTAAGGTATGGTTGCTTGTTATGCTCGTCTGAAATACTGTAAGGGTGAGTTTTGTTCCTCACACTTGACTCAGGATGGTCTGATCTCCTTTTGAATTGAATCTTGATAATTTGAATATTGTTGTTGCAATGTCGGTCTTCGATGAGAACTACTAGGCGAAAATAGATGTACTGAACCTGAGATGTTCAAGCGAAAAGATATGATTTGGATGCCCAACTTCCTTTTCTTGATGAAGTGATTAGGTTGCTAAGGCTTCACACTAGTGAGGACTGGCAATCTATTGCTAAGATGATGCTTGCCGAGGTAGTGCCTCCAATAGGTGCTAAGAAGAGAGCAGATCGAGTTGGGGCTACTTCAAAGACTGTTGTAAGGAAGTAATCTAGGTGTTTTGATAAAGGATGTTGCAAGTGCGAAGGGTTCCAAGATCTCTTTAGCTGCATCGTCAATCTTTGGAAAGGGAAAAAAGAAAGTTTTTGAGACCTATATGGTGACATCCATTATGCCACCAGCTCTTTCAGCAATCAAAAGGCTTACTTCGGTGGACTCCAGTGATGATGATGATGGTGAGCCCATAGCTACCCTTCTGAATAGTTCTAGGCCTCTTTCGGTGACTTCGAGCAAAAAGGCTCATGGTAAGGAGGCCCAAGGCGAAAGGATTGCTCATTACAAAGAGGTTTTTGTTGAGGAGGTTAGGGTGACCAAAGGGTTGCAGACGAAACTCCTTTTTTAGTTCCTCAAGAGATCCCTTCTTTTATCAATGACCTTTATGCTCTAGCTTTGGTGGTGCAAGCTTCTACTACTCCTGTTGATGGTCAGACTGCTCTTGCTGATTACGCATTAGATCTATTTCTTTCTCTTTCTGATATCTTAGTGAATTTTCCTTTTTGTAGTTGTGTTAAATTCTGTGTTGTGAAATTCTTGTAGAGATTACTTTTGTAACTCTTCTTATGGTGGAGATCAACCTGGAAGAATTTTTAGCTTCCTTAGACGAGGCTTCTCACACTCCTTCATTAGCGTTACCTGATAATGAGTCTTTTCTGAACGACTGAACCCTAAACATTCTAGACCTCACACTAATACTAAAACTAAGGTCGATGTTGAAGCTTGATCTCCTGCTAAAAGCAAATGGGTGGAAGGTCAAGTAGGTGTCGAGGTTGCTAAAGATCAACTATCTATGAGGACGAGCAGGCTTAAAGCCGAAGCAGCTAAAGGAGGGGCTAACAACAAGTCTTAGTATCCACACCACCCCTTCCCATCTTCACCAACATAAGGAGGAAAAGTGACAAGGGTGCTGGGGTGAGTTCACATGCCTTTTTTTTACTTTGATGGATGTCTATGCAACAGGACTTAGCTGTATAAGATAAGTGGTTGCCAACCCTCCTCTTACTGAATAACTTCTTCCTATGCCGCCTGGGATGTTGACTTCTCAAGCTAAGGCCCTTTTTGCAAGAATAAAGGACATTGAGGAGCTTAGGGAAGCTGATGGCTTAGAGAAGTTCGCAAATGACCTCGGTTTCGCGCTTCAACTTTTCCTGAGCCTTTCAAACAGCTGGAGACTCCCACTAAAGAGCTAGTTTGGAGGGTGATATGAAAGGGCTATAGTGTAGGGTAGCTTTTTATGTTTATTGTCTCACTTTTCTTATATGTTTCAATAAGTACTTTTGCAATCTTGACTATTTTTGCTTCTTTTATAGACTATCAGAAGTGGCATTAGTATTTTCCTCAAAGCTTATGATGAGTATTACACTGAGGCTCACGACATTGCTTTGGCTTACAAAAAGATAACCTTGAAGCAGCAAAATGATTTGGAATGGCTTCACAGGTAGTTAGACAAGAAAAAGGTCAAGTCAAGCTCATTTAGAGAAATAAGTGAAAAGACCAGGAGGATTGAGGAGCTCTAAACTTCTTTGACTAAGGTCGAGCAACAAGTGGAGAAGCTACAGAAAATATAGACTAGCTCAAAGGTGACGTCGAAGGAGTGGAAAACTATAATACCCTAGGCTTCCTTAATCTAGAAACATTAAGCACGAGAACCTAGAATAAGAATCCAAGGCTTTAAGGGTTGGATTAGCCAAATGCATACACAAAAATATTTAGGAGTGCATGTTTGAGCTTTAAGTCAATTTTATTGTGATTAATATATGCATATGTTTGTTAAATATATGATTGGAATAAATATATGTTTGCTAAATATGGATATGAGTGAATGTGAATATGAATGTTAAAGTATGATTAAAATGTTGAAATTGTCAAATATAGAAGTAGATTAATAAATTTTTGTATATGTGGGTGTGGGTCCCACTCCACAGCCATTGTTGTATGAAATACGTTTAAAGGGAGTCTTGAGTTGTCTTAAAATTTAAATCCCAATTTTAATATATTTCGAGTTAGGAAAAATGGACTTTGGGTCCACATTTCACTAAGTAAGTTCATTTCTTTAGAATTATCTATTATATTATATTTGATGTATCTTGATTTTTTTTTAACATTTTTTATTAACAAAATGTTTCCCTTTACTTATAAAGCTTCCTAAGGAAGCCAATGAATCACAACCATACATTTTATACTCCAATCTTTGCCACGCATTTTAATGTAAGAGTTCCTAGCATCTTTATCTTTTTAGTTTTCTTGTATTCGCCAAAAAGAAGAAACACTCTCATTTTCTCTCAAACGATATTCAGCCAACCCACCATCACCAAGAAAAAGAAGATTTTCAAGGTGAGTCGTTCATAAAATTTCTTCCTCTATACATCCTAAATATGGTTCTTGAAATAATTCCATGCTTTGCTAACCTAGATTAAGTAAGGCGAAACTTTTGCATTTAAATTCTTGATGAATGGTCTTAAACACCCTAAAATGAGGATGATCAAACCATCAAAACATTGTTAAATGATAAGTTAAACCTTAGGATTTCCTAGGTGGGTATGTTTGGCTAAGTCAGAAGTTAATCTATCTATGTTTTTTTGTGGTTTTGAATGATCAAATGAGTTTGTTAACATGTGAGTTAGATGATTTATATCAATTTTAGAAATTGGTAAAAAGAAATGATTTTCCCTTTTCAAATATTTCAGTTATGTTAGGGTTTCTCTAACCCATATCACTTTAGTTGAATTGATTGACAAAATGAGCTTGATTCTATGCCAATTTGATAAATTTTAAACCAATTTGAAGATTGATTGATTGGAAATTGATTTTTCCTTTGTTTTGATTTTTGACCAATTTAGGGAATCTCTTTGGAAAACTCATAAATTCTAATGACATGAGAAATATGTTTGTTATTATGTATAGAGATTGGTTAATGAATTGCTTTGCATAAATTGAGTTAATTGATTAACCCTAGGTATTTTGGCTACCATATGGTTATTGGGGGTTTAATTCTTTAATTCAATTTGGGTTGGTTATTTGACTTACCATTGCATGAACACGATGAATTGAAAGTAATATGATAGAAATAAAATGATTTGATTAGGTTTTAGTTAGTATGCCTATTTAGCTATTTATAAAGCCTTAGTATATTGATGTGTTTAATGCTATGACTATGAATATAAATTACTTATATGATGCTTTGATGATACATGGAAGAGAAATGAGTAACAAAGGAACAATGTCTATTGGGGTACAAATCCTAGGTCTATTCGGCTATCGAATGGAAATGAAAATAAATGTATTATAAATTGGGATATATGCATATGTGTATTGAGTATATTGAAGTGAACTTGAAATGATTGTTGTTGATGAAAATATAATGTTATATCCTCAACTACGTCTATTAGGATTAGTACTTAGGATTAGGTTTAGGTTAAGATAGATTAATCCTTTAGTAATTTTGAAAGCGTAATATGAATGGAATGATTGGTTATAGAGCCAAAAGGAATCAAGCAAGAAAGGTGTCTAAGAGGTTGAAGAACACCCATATTGCTTGTGCTAAGTATCTGTGAGGCCTCGCTAGAATAACGGTAATAACGGTCTGTTCCACTAGAAAGAATCAAAATGCTCATTGGGTTAGAACTCACATTAGAACCCTCTGGCTCAGATAAGTTTATTTTAAAAATTGATTTTGAGTCACCACCTTAATTTTATTTTATTTGAAAAAAATTTAAGGAAAAATCCAAATTTGACTCCAATTTTATCCCAAAGAAAAAGTTCACTAGTCACCAAAAAGGATTTGGGGATTAGATTTTTAGTTTATTTCAACAAAATAAGTTTGGCAATTAACAAAATTGTGACTTAAAAATAATTTCATGAATTATGCATGTACAATTTAATTAATGCATGATAATTCATTCCATTCATTTATATAAATAAAGCATAAAAGGAAAAGGAAAAGAAAGTAGAAAAATAAATTAATATTACAATAAAAACCAATTTAGTGGATACTTTTTTGTAACCCTTATGACTTTTGGAAAAGTCACACATTTTCCAAATTAAATCCTAATAAAAGCAAATAATAAATAATAGAGTGAATTAATTTAAAAGAAAAGTGAAGAAGGTGATGGAGAGAGAAGTTTGTTTATTTTATTTGGATTCGATACTTGATGAATTAAGTATGCCTACGTATCCTTTTGAATGAGAATCAGAGCCCAAGCATTTCTTCCTTTTTGCGAAGGTGTTTGTTTAGCCAAACCTCTTTATAATATTTCAATCCACCATTTGTCTTCACACTTTGAGCACTTGTTGATTGCTATCCATTTACTCTTTCTCTCTCTCTCTCTCTCTCTCTCTAATCATTTTTTTTGTGCTCTCCTTGAGTAGCCCTAAAAAATTAATTAAATACTTCTTGATTTTAATTAATTATGGTTAATTAATCACTTTAGATTAATTAGTTAATGAATCATTTTAATTAATTAATTAATCCACTTGGTTAATTAGGTAATTAAATACTCTCATTGAGTAATTAATCAATCAATAAATTTAATCATTCTTGGATTATTCACATCAAACCCACTCTCCTTGATTAGAATTCTCACTTTTCAACTCCGATAAAATGGAATGTTGCTCCAAAAAGACCTTTTGACCTTCATACAACCTCCAAATCAAATCAACTCAATCCAAAAGATAAGGTATAACACTTTCTCTCACCCACACAACCTCAAAATCAAATCAACTCAATCCAATTAAATCCTAAACCCAACCACTTAATCGTGGAATGAACTATGTGAGTTTTGATCCCCCATTCAATGGGGTATTTAGGTATGTTTAGATTTTAAATCCAAATTCTAATTAATCCCCTTCTCATTTTATTTTCCAAGTAAATATCTATATTTTAAAAGGAAATTGATGGTCTTTCTAAAACTCATAAGGGCTAGAGAATGCATCCTATTATTTAATTAATGTAATTAACTAATTTAATTATCTTAGAGCTAAGAAGTGACTAGTGGTTCTCCTAGAATATATAAGGACTATAAATTACACTTTCCTTAGCTTATGGATGTTAATTTGTTTGCTTTTTAATTCCTCCACACATTTATAATTATGCCATATTCATGCGTTTTAATTGGCATTAATATTTGTCTTTCATGAAATCAATTTTAAGTCAAATTAAACGTAGGTGACAAACATAGAATATTTAAAAATAAAAAACTTGGTCCTCGAGCTCAACTTGGTTCGAAGGCTAATGATTTTATCCTTGAGTAAATTAATTGAGAAACTAATGAATTGGAGTAAATTTGGGGTTTTCCTTACATTTTCCCATTTTAATAAATCAATTTTTTGAATGGTAGCCATTCTAATCGTGAACATCGAAACTCGAACCTAAACCTTAAAAAATTGCTCGTCTTAAAAAGCCCTCGAGTGAGGGAGGGGAATTCAAGTGAGGTCTCTTTAATATTCTAGTGTGCCTTCTCAAGCCTCATCATTTGTTCTTAACACAACCCCTTATAAGCCTTCTAAGGATCTTTTTTTAAGACTTTAGGGATTTTCTTTTCTTCTTTCTCTCCTCTTTTTTTTTCTTTTTTATTTTTTTTTTATGTATGTGTAACACGAGGATGCATTTAATGGTTGTACTTTTCATCATTGATGTAATGAGATAATTTCTTCTCAAGTAATTGCTTTAGTGCCTTTATGATTTTGAGCATTTTTTTTTTATATTTTTGTCAAATTGCTTTATATCCTAATAGTTTCTGTAGGGAGCTTGATAGAGTTGCTTTTTTAAAATGAAAGCCTTTAGTCAATTGCATTTATGGTAGACTTTGCCTATCATATTTAGCTATTATAATGAGTTATCTCTATTTTTCTTCCCCTACAAAGAGGGAACTCTTTCCCTAATAATTTTGTAGGTCTTATTTTAACCTTATTAGTTAGTTTTAAATGTTTGTTTGGGAATTTTTTTAATATTTGACTTAACGAAGTCAATTTGCTTTGCTATTCATAAAGGCCTTTTGTGTTTTTTATACTCATGCTTCTAAAGGAATGGTGGAGCCAAACATAGTGGAAGCGAGGTGTTGGGGTGAAATTTCAAACATTTTAAAATTTCACTTTGCCCACTTTAGTCTAAAATTCATTCAAGTAATCAATTAATTTGTGTGTAAAACACATATCCATTGAAAAAGAATGAAGAGTAATCATATTACCTCTTGAAGGTTCCTTCTTTTTTTAACAAATAGCTCCCCAAGTGTGAAGCCTCTAGATCATCCACACTTAGCTCACCTTCAAGTTTCCATTTGGTTTCTTTAGTGTTCTTGAATCCTTCTCTTGGTTGCCCAAATTTGATTTAAGATTTTTCCTCAAAAATATTTAGGAAGTTAAGGTTTCTCTTTGATTTGTTTTGGACTAAACTCATTTTCAATTTGCAAGCATTTGTTCTTTCACAAAGAACAAAGAAAAGAATTGAAGATCAAAAGAAAAATTGAAGAGATCAAAAGAAAAATTGAAGAAACTCTTTCTTCATCTTTTCTTTTTCTCTGTCAACTTCTCTCTAAAAGCTTCAAAAATGGAAAATGATGTTCAATCTCTTTCAAAGAAAAGATGAAATATAACACTTATATATTTCTTTTGTTTAAGACTTAACCGTTAAGTCTTCACAATAACCATATGTGAGGCCTCACCCTAGCATCGGTCCGATTGGCTGAAGGGAATCGAAATACTCTTTGAAAAAAACTTCACGATTGGAACTTGCTGTGAGTTCAAAAATTTGAGTTTTGCAATTTGTTGTTTGTGAAAAGGAGTTGCCATTTTAATTTACTTATTTTAATTAGGAAAATCAAAGAAAAACCCTAATTGATTGACTCCCAAAATATTTGATTTATCCCAATAGAAAAGAGCACTAATCCGCAAGTGACCAAAGAGGGTTTGGAGATTAGGTTTTGGTAATTACACAATTAAGAAAGCATGATTTTCTTCAGTTTGGCTAAAAGTTGCAAAATAACTCTTAAAAAGGCAATTTTTGTATATACATGAATAGGAGTAAAATGATGAATGAAACAGTTACATATGATAGAATGAAATGATAATTGTAAATAAATAAGTAAAGAATAAATCCTACTTAATTATGACAAAACCAAAATGAAATAAAATAAAGAGGATCTTTTCTCTAGTCCTTATGGGTACTAGGAGAAGCGCACATTCCTCAACTAAGTTAAAGAAATGAAAATACATAATTGAAATAAAATGCGAGTACAAATAAATCAAAGTAAAAGAGAAAAAATATTATTAAAAAGATTTTAAAATTGATGTCTTACAGAATGGTAGCCTGCGTATCCTATTGAATAGGAATCAAACCTCATGTAGTTTTACCTTTTTACAAAGGAGGGGTTCTGGAAAAATGTTAGTTTGGTTTATTAATTTAGTTTTGATTTTTAAATTAACAAATTTTAGATTTTTTCTATTTTAGACCTAAAGAAATATGGGATAGAGAGAATTCTATATCTGAATTTAGAATTTTAGAAATGGAAAAAAGAAATTATACTTTTGCTTTCCTTGATTTTCGAATAAATGGGGTAACCTTAACTCTGGATCTAAGCTCCACCTTGGATTTAAGAACTCTGAAGTTGAACCTTAAACAGCAAAAGATTAGCAAAAATAGAATAATAAATGCAAATTAAAGAATTTGAAACAATAGCCTTTTAGTATCAAATTTCAAAGAAAATTTTAGCATAAAAAGTAGAGTAATAAAGGTGAGTTTCTTCCTTAGAAATCATCCCAAATGAGCTTGAAAGAGGCTTTATTTATAGAGCTTCTGATATGGTGCCGCTGGATGCCAAGTGGCACTGGCGACATGCCGGCCACCCGAGCAGCATTGAAATGGTGTCGCCTTATTGCCAGCATGCTAGGCGTGCCGCCTAACGTGTTGGCATGCCTAGCATGCCGCCGACTCTCTGGTTCAACCTGATTTCACACTGTTTTGGCCGATTTTGATCCATTTTTTATCTGATTTAAGCGCGGTTTGATTTTATGGATTCATAATAAAAAATCAGTTGTCTGAAGGTGAAAGATTTAGGAAACTATTTTTCAACAGGGCACTACCCCGCACCCCATAAGGGGTGCTATCCCTTTGACCCCCTACCCACTAACTGGCTCCTGGCTTTGTGTAGCGTACTAATCTTAACTATGGGCGAATCCTAAGGGTGCAATTTTGAGGGTTCACAATTGCTCCCTCATCAGAATTGGCTTTGAGCAAAACGTGATTCCAATGATAGTGAACCTTGGAAAAAGATGCCATGTCAGACTCTGGGCTTATACTCATGCCACGTTAGATTTTTGGCTTATGTCAAATTCTGAGCTATACCATGTCGGACTCTGGGCTTGTGATATCTACTTGTGTTTGTCATTCATGAGGACATTATGTGCAAATTGAACTTTGTGAAGGATAAACATTATAAGAATATGAACCTTTTGGGATGGGGCCCTAGGACAAATAAGGTTTTGTCAATGGCTATTGGTTCGACCTTGACATTAGATATGAGAATGGTCTTAGAGAATTTCAATTAAGGCTATCTGTCTGGCCTAAATGTTAGAGGTAAAAATGATTTTGGTGAATTTCAATCAAGGCTATCTGTCCAGCCTAGACTTTAACATTTAGAGATTTGGTTCACCTAGGAGAGGGAGATTTGGGAATTCAGACTGGTTTAGCAAGGCTACCTTTTCGGTCTTATTATTAGGGAGATTTTGATCAAAGTCATCTGTTTGGCCTTGATGTTTGAGAGGAAAGCTATCTGTTTGGGCCTTTATGTTGGGAAAAATTGGGATTAAAGCTATTTGTTTGGCTTTGGTAATTAGGAGGATTGAAATCAAAGCTATCTATTTAGCTTTGGGAGGATTAACATCGAGCTAGTTAGCTTAAAAGGATTAGTCAAACGTGGCATTTTGGGATCAAATTGAACAACTAGCTTAGGGTCTTATCAGATATGAGGTTGTTTGGTCACTGGTTATCAGTTTGGCCTAGGAAGAAGTCACTTTGGGAAGTTAAGACAAGTATGGCTGGAAAAGGTCAAGCTTGGCTTAGGTGGGTTCAGCCTGGAAGAAGGTTTGATTTAAGGCTAAATTGAAAAGCTTGATCATGAGGATGAAGTCTTTGGAGACGATTAGGTTGAAAGGCTAGGTCAAGTTTTGGGGAAGGTCAATTTGTCAGGCTTGTCTCCAAAGAAGTTCATACGGGAGTCTTTGGCCAGGTCTAGCAATTAGCTTGGTCAGTTATGGCCTTTTGGTTTGGCTTTAGGGGAGATCATCTTGGAAAGCTAGGTTAGGTTTAGCCTTGGTTAGGGTCATTTGGAAGCTTAGTCATGTTTGGCTTTGTAAGAGATTTGATTAGATGCTTGGTCAAGTTATGGCCTTTTAGTGAGTTCATTCGAAAGGCTTGGTCAGTGTCAGAGAGATCAAGTTAGGATGCTAGACATGGGAGGCAAATCTTAGCTTAGAAGAAAGGTCAGGCTAGGAAATTAGTTTGGAAGACTCAGTCAGATTTTGCTTTAGAGGAGATCATGGGTTTCATAAATGAAGGCCTTTTGGGCGTGGGCTTCATGGTGAAGGCTTTTTGGAAGTAGGCTTCATGGTGAAGGCTTTTGGTCATGTGCTTCTTGATGAAGGCTTCTTAGTTTGGGCTTTATGATGAAGGCTTTTGGTTTGTGCTTCTTGGTGAAGGCTTTTGGAAGTGGGCTTCCTGGTGAGGCTTCTTGGTTTGGACTTCATGGTGAAGGCTTCTTGGTTTGGACTTCGTGGTAAAGGCTTTTGGTTTTAAGGGTAACACATGCTCATGGTTAAGGATTTGCCCTTTGACATGGTTGTATTTAGAATGGTTTGCAGGTTTTAAGGATCTCGGGGATTATGTGTTTTGCCAATAAGGCTTAATCTTTCAAGGATAATGAGAAGTTTGCCAAAGAGGCATGAGATGGGCCTTGACTAGTTTGAGTCCTCTTAATCGACTTGAGGATGATAGGCTTTTGGGAGATATTCCTCATCTTTTTCTTTTGCCAAGGAAAGGGTGGTATGTGGCTTGAGTTTTGAAAAAATGGTATGATTTACTAATGAGGCTTGGGATGGAACATTATGATTTCATAAAGTTCAAGAATGGTTTTGAAGGTAGTTTAAAACTTCTAAAAAGAATCATAAAGGTTGTATGATTTTGTTTTTGGTAGCATGAATCATGAAAAAGAGCAAGTCAAGCTTTTCTTGTTGTTTGAGATTGAAAAGACTTTTAGAGTGACACTTAATTGGTTTGACTTGATGTAAATTGCACTGGCTGAAACAAAGAGCCCTTAGGAATGGCTAAAGAGTTAGTGGAAGAAGACAACTTGGGGATCATGCTCTTGAATGAGAGATAAGGATGTGATAAACTAGAAATATGTATTAACTCTTTAAGCTAAATGACGAGATTGATTAACAACAGATGATGGCCTAAGAAGTCATGCCCCCACTATAGATAAGGGTATAGAAGACAACATAACTTTAGAAAGTAGTGAGGAAGGATGACCTTGGAGACATGAGACAAGATAGATTGATTAAAGATAATTTGACAACTTTGGATATGAGAGAAGATGACTTTGGATGAGCTTTCTCTCTCTCTCTCTCTCAGCTCTAACTTTTGCCTAAGCTGCCCTTTTGAGTTTTCAACTTAGTGAGCTTACTTAGTGAAATTTGGAAGAAACTATTCCACAATGATTTGGGCTATTGCTTTTCTTCATGTTGAAGGGCTCTGGCTTTCAAATTCTAGATTTCACAAAGGTCTTTTATGAACTTGTTGCCCTTTATTGAGGTGCATCATTTGATTACTCAATGCGCAATAGGTAATTCCATTTGATTTGCTTTCTATGCTTCAATTATTTGATGAGAGATCTATTTCTTGACCTTCTTTGATTTATGAGCTGATGAAGCAATTGTTGATTTGTAGGAATGAGGGCAGCTCAAAATATGCTAATTGTGGTGGATTAAATCTCTACCCCTCTCTCTCTCTCTCTCTCTCTCTCTCTCTCTCTTTTAAGGGCTCATCTATGTCAGACTAAACAAGAAAGATAAGAATAAACAATGAAAAGAAAATATAGATGCATTACTATAAAGAAAACTTTATTACAAAATGACAAAAAGGAACCGCTATGGTCGATGAGAATAAGACGACATACTCTGACTCAGATTTGGACTCAGACTTTGAGATTTGGACTTGGACTCAAGTTTAGACTTGGAATTCAATCTCAGACAGGTCAGATTAGTTAAAGTTGAATTACTCCATGACATGCCTTTTGGGGCTGAGGCAAGGTAGGGTCGAGTCGGATCTAGATTCCTCATCACTGTTCAAGTTGGTGGTGGTGAATTCAGCTTGAAATGATTTACTTTGGATGTACTCTTCAACCTTTAATGCAGTTACAACCAAAGCTCTAAAAGGTGTGTAGGTATTATGTTAACAAGTGGGCTCGATAGGTCAGGAGTAGATTCTTGACAATGATATCTACTTATTCTTGCTCAGTTGGTTTGTTTATCATTTGAGCAACTTTAGCCGTACATCTTGTAAGAAACATGGAGAAGAACACATCTGGAAGTTGCTTTGTGGTCTCTAAATCCCTTCTCGTAATATCCACCTCAATATTATAGTGGTATTGTTCGACAAATGCCTTGTAAATGTCCTTCCAAGTCTATGTTTGGGTATCATCCAAGTTAAAAAACCATCTTAGGATAGGATCAATAAGAGTTTGCTGAAAAAGTTGAGCAAGGAGCTCGTTGTTGATACCAAGGGGATGTAGTGCCCTAACGTACATCTTTAAATGGATCTTAGGGCAAGTAGTACCATTAAATATGTTCAAATTCGGCATCTTAAACTTTGGTGATAACTGGGCATTGGGAAATAAGCTTAGGGAGCCTGTATCAACTAGGCCCTTTTTCTTCTTCTGATTCTTTAGCATTTTTTTCCATGTTCTCAACATTTTCCATGAAGGCCTTGAGTTTAGGGTTGGCTTTCTTCCCTTGGAAAGGATCCTTAGGAATGGAGGTGATTTGTGGTTGTTTAGTGGGTACTAGATGGGACAGAGTGTTGTCTGGAGGATATTAAATGAGGGAAGTGATGGAGAGGTTGGCTTGTGTAACAACCTATATCTATCCTAGAAGTTTTCATAGCCAATTACCTAAATTTAGATCTATTATGTCTAAGTAAGTGCTTTTATAAAATTTATGAGTTATGTGATTAATGAGTATGTGGCGTATTCAATTAATTTTAATATACATAATATAAGTTATTATTGTGAAATAAATTATTTACATGAAATGCATTAGCATAAAATAATTTATTTTATATAAAATAAATTTTCATGCAAAAAGGCAATTTTTAAGTATAAAATAATTTTATGAGTATTTTTAAAATATTTTTAAGTAAATGTTATGGGGGAAATTTTAATGAAAATAATAAGAAAAATATTTTATTTTTAATTACCTGTAATCAGCCCCAAAATTAAATAAAAAATCCAAAATACCCAAAAGCCCACTACACTAAAACACTCCTAACATACCTCATTAAGGGTAATATTGGAATTGCCCAAAACCCTAATTATTTATATAAAAAATTTGGCCATCCTTCATTCTAGTAACCACCATTATGTTATTTCATTATTTTGGTAGAAAAATTCTCTCAAAATTATTCTCTCTACCAAAATACACAAAATACCTTCAAACTTTGCGATTTTGCGACCGTTTCGTAAGTTTTTCCTTTCCTTTCAATTTGCTATTTGATTTTTATGAAAATAATCATGGAAAAATTATTTTGAATTGAATATTTACTGATTTCTACATATATTTTTTAAATGGATTTTGATATGTTTAGATGAAAAATATTGAATTAAAACATATTTCTGTATATTACTGTAATGACCAAAAAGTTTCAAAAAACAAGGAAATTTAAGGTTTTCGTTCTAGAACTTAAAAGTTGAAAAATTCTATGATTACATATGTATGTGGCTGCTGATTTATGTATGATGGAGTTGTAAACTGATATTTGTTTTGTGTGGATGAAAAATAATGGTTTAAAACACCTGTTTACATATTACTGTAATGACCGGAAAGTATCGGAAACAAGAAAACGCATGGTTTTTCATCTTAAAACCTAAATTTGGAATTTTCATGCATATGTTATACTAGTGGGTGCCGATTCCTATGGTTTAATGTTCTAAAATGATTTTTTTTTTTTTATGTTTACATAAAAAATCTTGATTCAAACCATATTTCTACATGTTACTATAATAGATGGAAAGTACGAAAAATAAGAAAATTTAGGTTTTCTCCTTGATGATGAGTTCGACCCTACATTGGGATTTTTATCTGAATGTCTATAATTTTTATGTGATGTATTTTGTTGATTATTGACATGTATGTATGAATGATAAATGGTTACATTGCATGTTGGTTGAAGGAATGACTCTAGACAAGGCTAGAGACAATTTGGTGTACTTAAGGTATCTTAACCTTATGTTGTGATAAATATGTGAATGTGATTGGATAATATGGAAGTAGGTTGTATAATGACTTGATAATGAATTAATGATCTTAAATTGATGAAAAGATTAATTGAATGAATTGGTCATAAGAGATAAGCATGACACTTGAAAGGTTATTTGTTAAGTTGACATATATGGAAGTGTTAAGTCTACTAAGATGATGCTTAAAGTGAATTGATATTAAGATAATGATATTGTGTTTACCTTAGAAAGGTATTGACATGAATTCTAATGTGTTTTCATATGGCCCTATAAAGGCTAAGTGTACAAGACTTTTAAAGTCAACATGTTATGTGTAATTGATGAAGTGCACTTATATGTGCGACTCTAAGTGTATGTGAATGTTATATGTACATGGGGTAGTTATGCAATATAATAGCATCATGATTAAATAAATACTAAGTATTGAATTAAATATTATGTTAGAGCTTGAGGAATTTTAGAGGTTCAAAAGAGCTACGTGTACTAGGAGCAAAGGAACCACAAGGTGAGTAAACATTATGTTATTGTTACAAGTACAAGCTATCATGATTGTGTTATGGGAACCTTTGAGACTTCTTGAAACCCAAGTTCACTTCAATTTTAAATTTGATTATATGATTTTTTTGTTAAACTTGGGTTGCCAAAAGACAATTGGTCTAAAGCCATTATTGTTTGTTCAATGATATGAAAGATTCTTCATAATTATTGCCTTACCTTATTTTCTTTTTGGAATCACACTATTTTTTTTTTTATCTCTTGTTTAATAAGTTGAATTGCTATTGCCAATATGCTATATGCTATTGCTTTCATTAAGTGCTATTGTTATAAGTGATTACCATTAGTTCTTGCTATGGTACCTATAACCCTTTTTATGCAGAAATTCTCATATCGATGTGAGTAATCATCGGCTATGTGATCCTCATACCCTTGTGAGTAATCATCAGCTATGTGTTTGAGTGATTATGGCAATAGCTTTCACTCTATGTGTTTGAGTGATTATGGCTATGTGTTCGTATGATTATGGCAGCAGCCTTTACTCTATATGTTATGTGTTATAAGTGTGATTGTTGTAAGCCTTTCTAAATTGCAAACTATAAATCATGGAGTATGAGTTATGAGCTATGAGCTCTTTCTAAGGTATGTGTTATTGTATAAGCCTTATTGTTTACTCATTGAGATCATCCATCTCACCCCTTCTTCCTTGTGTGGTTCTAGGTGAGCATTATAAAGAGGCAAGGTGATCGTTCAAGTTACCTACTATGCTTGGGAAATTTCCTTGTCAAAGTTAAAATAATACCATACTATGTTAAGTCCTTAGATGCTCTAGGAGTTATTATGGGAACTTTATTTTGGAATATTATGTTGGTGACTTTATTTGGAGTCTTATTATTATTTTCCTATGGATTGTATTAAAGTATATTTTTAGCTTTCGTAACTTAAGTTTTTTCCTTTATAAAAGCTTTTTTAAAGTTAATGCATGAGGTTCGGTACAATCCTAGGCAAGATTATTATATTCTTAGTAGGTTCTACGAGCATAGGTGACCTTATGTCTCCCTATATTCTAGGACCGTTATATATCTGAAAATGGGATGTGATAGCTTGGTAGAGGAAGTAGAAGCATAGGCCTGAACTATGCTTAGATCATGGTCCAGGTTGAGTGGATTATGGAGAGTGGGATTTGGAGTTTGGTTTATGCTAGCCCGATTTAGCATGTCTTGGACATCATTTAGTATGGCCTCCCTTTGGACTTGTAATTGGGCCTGAATTTGGGCCATTTGTCTCTTGAACACCTCTTCTTATTGCTCTAATAATTTGGCTAGGATCTTATTCATGACATCTTTGTCAAATCTAATAGACATCTTGGCAACCTTCGAAAGGGAAAAGGAACCGGGTTAGTATCAAGTTTTGGAAAAGATGGTTATAGTGGGGTATGACAAACCAAGGACCTTAGGTTTAATAGCAATGGATAATGTTGTCTTGTGGTTAGGTTGACAGTGTAGGGGGAAAGATGAGGGTAGAGGTGTGTGATATTTAACTAGGTAGGCATTTAGCTAGGGGAACTAGGTCAGATTTTAGCTTTTGGTAGTTAGGTTAGAATTCATATTTGAGTAGCTAGGCCAAATTTTAGCTTTGAGTGACTAGGTCACAATTTAGATTTAAGCAACTAGGTCAGAATGTAGCTTTATTTGGCTAGGTCAAAACTTAGCTTTGGGTGGCTAGGTCAGAATTTAGCTTTGGGTGGCTAGGTCAAGTTTTAGGTTTAAGTGGCTAGGTCAGATTTTAGCTTTAAGTAATTGGGATTATAATTTATGAATGGTTTACCATAGGTTTAAGGATAGAGTGACTATGGGTTTTTTTATTAGGTTATAGATGTACTATGGATTTAGATATTGGGTGGATCATGGGTTTAGGTGATAATTGGATAATGGATTTGATTGGATTGTACCATGGACTTAAATGGGCCATGGGTTTTAATAATACTATAAAAGATAAGTCAGCATTCAGTTTGGGTAAGGACTGCGGATAAGAATGAAGCTAGGTCAGTATTTAGCTTTGGTAAGGATTGTTGAGGATAAAGCTAGATTAATGTTTAACTTAGGTAAGAAATATGAAAGATGAAAATTAGGTTAGTATTTAGCTTGGGTAAGAATTATGAAAGATGAAGCTAGGCCGATGTTCAGCTTGGATAATGGTTGTAAAGAATAGAGCTAGGTTAGTGTTTAGCTTGGATAAGGATGAAGGTACCATAGACGAGTTTATTTTTACTATGAGTTTAACATGGGTTTGGATAGGACTAGACCATGGGTTTAAGTGACCCATGAGTTTTAGACATTGACCATGGGTTTAGGTGGACCATGGGCTTTAGGTGTTGACCATGTTTGGATAGATTTTTGACTCTTCACAAATTTCAAACTATGCATGTATGCATGCATGAATAAAAAGGTTTCATGATAATGACATACCAAATTCAGTATTTTAGGTACATACAACCTTAAGAAAAGGATTTATGAGCCATTACATGAAAGGTTTAGGATGGTTTGAAGGGAATCCATCATATTAGAGATGCGATATACCTAACCACATGTGAGACAATGAGCCTCCCATGGGTCCAATGGTACGTGCATACTCGTTACACCTCTAAAAGAATTAGAGGAAACGTCGTGGATTGGATGATTTCACTATCAGCAAATAGACCTAAGGAAGGTTGCCCACTCGATGTTACTTTCTATCTTTTATTTTCCTAAGAAGCTAGGGTTTTTGGAACAAGGAATTTGATGTAGTGATGCATGAAAAGAGTTATTTTACATTTAAGCTAAACTTGGTATTTTACCAAAAGTAATCCACTTTATCTTTTATTTGAAAAAGATTTTGAAGTCCCCAGTGGAGTCGCTAATTGTGAGACCTCACCCGAGCACCTGTCCAATTCGTTGAGGGGAATTAAAATGCTCTTTGGAAGAAACTCCACGATTGGAACTCGCAATGAGTTTAGAAAATTGAGTTTTTCAACTTATTGTTTGTGAAAGGGAGTCGCCACTTTAATTTACTTATTTTAATTAGGAAAATTAAAGAAAAACCCAAATTGATTAACTTCAAAAATATTTGATTTATCCCAATGGAAAAGAGCACTAATCCGCGAGTGACCAAAGAGGGCTCGAGTATCAGGTTTTGGTAATTACACAATTAAAAAAAGTGATTTTCTTCAGTTTGGCTAAAAGCTGCAAAATAACTCTTAAAAAGGCAATGTTTGTGTATGCATGAACAAGAGTAAAATGATGAATGAAATAGTTATATATGATAGAATGAAATGATAATTGTAAATAAATAAGTAAACAATAAATCCTACTTAATTATTACAAAACCAAAATGAAATAAAATAAAGAGGATCTTTTCTCTAACCCTTATGGGTACTAGGAAAAGCACACATTTCTCAACAAAGTTAAAGAAATGAAGATACATAATTGAAACAAAATGTGAGTTAAGTCAAAGTAAAAGGGGAAAATATTATTAAAAAGATTTTGGAGTTGATGCCTTATAGAATGGTAGCCTATGTATTTGTGAACCCTCAAAATTGCAACTCCAATCGACTATTACGAATCCATAAAATCAAACAAAGCTCAAATCGGATCTGAAATGGACTAAAAATGGCAAAAATAGTGCAAAATCAGGTTGGACCAAGTAGCAGCATGCTTGGCATGTCGGCGTCATGGCGGCACGCCCAGCATGCTAGTGGTATGGGCGGCATGCCTAATGTGCTGCCCAGCCGGCCGGCATGCCATGGGTGCTGTCCACCCTCCCGGCACGCTGCTGCAGGCTTTTGGTGACACCCCTTCAGCTGCTTTATAAATAGAGCCTCCTTCAAGCTCATTTGACATGAATTTTGAGGCAAAAACTATCCTATATTGCTCTACTTGTTGTGCTAAAATTCTCTTTGAGATTTGATATTAAAATCTGTCATTTCAAATTTCTTTTGATTTGCATTTATTACATTGTTTTCCTAACCTTTGCTATTAAGGTTCAACTTCAAGGTCTTTAATCCAATGTGGAGCTCAGATCCAGAACTAAATGCATTCTGTTCATCCAAAAATCAAGAAAAGCAAAAGTATAATTCCTTCTTTTTCAGATCTAGAATTCTCTTTAGGTCTAAAGCAAAAAAGATATAAAATTTATTAATTTAGGAATCAGAATTAAATTAAAAACCAAACCAATATTTTTCCAGAACCCCTCCTTTGCAAAAAGGAAGAACTACATGGGGTTTGATTCATATTTGATAGGATACACAGGCTGCCGTTCTGTAAGGCATCAACTCAAAAACCTTTTTAATAACATTTTTTCGTTTTGCTTTGATTCATTTATGTTAATGCTTTATTTCTAATTCTGTATTAACTTAGTTAAGGATTGTGTGCTTTTCCTAGTACCTATAAGGGCTAGAAAAAAGATTCTCTTTATTTCATTCATTTTGTTTTTGTAATAATTAAGTAGGATTTATCTTTTCTTATTTATTTATAATTGTCATTTCATTTCATTATGTCATATATAACTGTTTCATTTATCATTTTATTCTTTTTTATGCATACATGAAATTTTTTTTAAGAGTTATTTTGCAATTTTTAGCCAAACTAAAGAAAATTACATTTTCTCAATTTGTGTAATTACCAAAACTTGATCCCCGAGCCCTCTTTGGTCACTCGCGGATTAGTGCTTTTCCATTGGGATGAACCAAACATTTTTGGAGTCAATCATTTTGAGTTTTTTTTTTTAATTTTCCCAATTAAAATAAGTAAATTAAAGTGGCGACTTCCTTTCACATATTCCAAATTACAAAACTCAATTTTTCAAACTCACAGCGAGTTCTAATAGTGGAGTTTCTCCCGAAGAGCATTTCAATTCCTCTCAGCAGATCAGACCAGTGCTCAGGCGAAGCCTCACAGTTGGAGACTCCACTGGGGAATTAAAACCTTTTTTTAAAGATAAAGTGGATTACTTTTGGTAAAATACCGAGTTTGGCTTTAAATACTAAATAACTTTTTAATGCATCACTACATTAGACTCCTTGTCCAAAAAAAACCCTAACTTCCTTTGAAAACAAAGGATAGAAAGTAATATCGAGTGGGCAACCTTCCTTAGGTCTGCTTGCTTATAGTGAAATCATCCAACCCACAACGTATGCTCTAATCCTTTTAGAGGTGTAATGAGTATGCACGTACCATTTGACCCATGCGAGGCTCCTTGTCTCACTTGTGGTTAGGTATATCGCATCTCTAGTGTGATGGATCTCCTTTAAACCATCCTAATCCTTCCATGTAATGGCTTATAGAACCTTTCCTTAAGGTTGTATGTATCCTAAATATTGAATTATTGGTATGCTATTGTCATGAAACCCTTTTTCGTTCATTTTTACATGCATGTATGTATAAACCTTACAAATTTGGAAAGTTTAAACCTCACTCAAATATTTCTAGTCTCAATCCAATCTACCCAAACCTATAGTACCTTTTATCCCAATCAAAACTGTTGTGATTAGGATTCCATGATCTTTATTCCATACCTAAGCTAAGAACTGACCCAGCTTTATCTTTCTATCTGAAGGTTGACAAGATGTCTATTATCGGAGATGAAATCACTACTACCAAAGCTGATGAGATCTTTGACGAGCTTCTTACTAAGTTCTCTGAACACTAAGAGACCATGATGAAGAGGCAAGAGGCTTATTTCCAAGACATGCTCCAAGGCCAAAGGAGGGTTATTATGGAAGATGTCCATACCATGATGGAACAAACCTCCCTAGCCTAGAGCTCAAATGACCCAAAACTACTCAAATCTAACCCAAAACCCGCTCTTTATCCTATCTATATATTCACTTTCAGAGCTGACTCTAGAGACAAAGAGCCTGAAAACACTTACACTATTCCACCACTGCCCATCCCATCACCTGAATTCCTTAAAAGTAACTCACCCTTTCAACCCATGACAATTCAACCACTAAATTTCATCCCTACTCTCACTTCTCGACCTGTGGATCCTTTCTAAGGGAAGGAAGTTAACCCTGAAATCAAAGCCTTCATGAAAAAAATGGAGCGCATGGAGAAAATGTTGAAAGGTCTAAAAAAGAAAGAGGATGTGGTTGATATAGGGTCCCTAAGCTTGTTTCCTAATGGAAGAGTTCCTCTTAAGTTCAAGATGCTGAATTTTGACAAGTTTGATGGAACTACCTGCCCTAAGACCCATCTCAAGGTATTTGTGGAGGCCATACATCCTTTAGGAGTGGACAACGAACTCCTTGCCCAACTTTTCCAACAGTCTCGACTGGTACTGTTGTGAAGTGGTTTGTAGACTTGGATATTTCCTAAAAACAGACCTAGCATGATATCTATAATATTTTTGTTAAACAGTGTCACTACAACATTAAGGTCGATGTAATTAGAAGAGATCTCAAGACTATCAAACAATATGCAAAAAAATCCTTCTCTTTATTCCTTATGAGGTGGAGGAAAAAGGCTTCTCAAATGGTGAATCGGCCTCCTAAAAATGAATAGATTGACATAATTGTCAATAACCTTCTGCCAATTTACCAAGAAAGGCTACAGACTTAATACCTGCCTTCCTTTAAAGTCCTCATTACTACTGCTTCAAAAATTAAAGACTTAATTCAGAGTGGTCAAATTAAAGAAGAGTCTGCATTGGGGTCAATGTATGAGAAGCCAACACACCAAGGCAATGTGACTTCCTCAACGAATCAGACAGGGGGGAAGTTAATGCTTTAACAATCAAGAAGCCTCTCAAGATTGAAAGAAGGCAATTTTTTTTATATAGGGGGTGTACCTATGAGTGTTATTCTTCAGAAGCTGCTTGAGGAAAACATGGTAAAACTCCTTTAATCTAGACCAGTCCCCAACCCACTACCTAAAAATCACAATCCAAACGAGAGGTGTGACTACCACTAAGGACCTGGGCACAAAACAGATGCGTGCAAGGCCCTTAGAAATAAAATTTAGGACCTTATTGACTCTAATGACCTTTAACCACCAAAAGCCCAACCAAATATGAACATAAACCCCTTTCTTAACCACACAGTCAATGCCATTAATAATCATGATGGAGTTGACCTTGTCTCCTTGATTGAGTCAAATCCCAATTATTGCTCTGTACTAGACCTCACCAACTTGGTTGAGGAAATTGATGCCATCATTCAAAGTGGCAGGATCATCTAAAATCCAAGCCTACCAAATCCAAACACTTAACCCATCTAACCCATTCCTACACCAGCTAATAAATTTAAGGGGATTCTTGAACCAGACGAAGCTCCCATTCTTAAGCAACTCAAGAAAACACAAGTGAATATATCAATTTAGAGCTTGATCCAATCTTCCTATTCTAACTGCTAAGTTCTTTGCAAGGCGTTGAATCAATGCCAAGCTCCCATTGATATCACACCTAAAAGCCTTGTTGTCTCTATCACTAGTGCTGCTAAAGGGATATCCATCACTTTTGGGGAGAATGACATTCCAAAAGGGGACTTTGACCACAATAATGCCCTCTACATTATAGTTGTCACTCAAGGAAAGACTGTGCCTATGGTTCTGATTGATAATGGTTCAGCCTTGAATGTATGCCCTTTGAAGGTAGCTAGCTGTTTGGGGCTGGAAGTTACTGATTTTACCCCTTTAGATCAAATAGGAAGGGCATATGACAACACCAAGTGAGAAGTTCCTGGGGTGGTTATCATAGATATGACCATCGGGCCTGCATCTTTCACTATCCCTTTTCAAGTGATTGATGTACCTTTATGCTTCAACCTACTACTTGGAAGGCTCTGTATCCACTAGGCAAAGGCTATCCTTTCCTCTTTGCACCAGAAAGTTAAATTCCTTTTCAGAAATGGGGTAGTCACAGTCAAAGGGGACATGCATGGAAAACCTGACATCCCAAGCTCTGTTCCCATCATAGAGATCTAATCAAAACTGTCCACCTATCTACTCTCTAGCTTCTCCTTTATACAGTATATTGAGGGTGAAAAGGGTAAAGAATTTATTCCATTTGATTTTGACCCATTTGGAAATATTATTGTTTCTAATATGCTCAAAAAAATGAACTACTTTCCTATTTTAGGTTTGGGAAGAAGCCAACAGGGCTTGAAGTCTTTTCTGGACTACCCAATCACAATGCAAACATTCGAGCTGGGATATAAACCCACTAATGAGGATCTTCTAGAAATGGAGAACTAGGCCAAGGGAAGAACAACTGCCCTTAAGAGAGGTGAGGTCTATAACTAGTCCATGCACCCTTACTTCAAAACTCTAAATGGCTATTTTGTAAAGGAAGGTGACACAATTCCTTACTGTAACTTTTCTGAGCCTTGGGTCTACCCCATTACTGGAAAACTAATCCTTAGGTTTGAAATCTTTTATGATGTCAAGCTTGAATTAGAAGACTGTGAACCAATCTACATGCTTAGTCAAGATTGGGAAGAGAACATGGAGGCTAGTCTTTTTGATGAAGTGTTCATGCTTACTATTGTGGAGGAGAAAATTGACCCTTCCACCTTAATTAATCTACCAAGACCAAGCTATAGAATTGATACTTTGAGGAGAATCCCTCTCATTTTTCTAAACCAGAATCTGAATCAGAGTGTCAGTCTGAATCAGAGTCCTCTCTTAACCCATCTTTTGAATATGAGTCTGTTTCTTCTGTTAATAATGATGTAACTGACCTTGAGGGTCCACTTTTCAATTTGATGTAAACTGGGACATATCCTAATTTAAATTCAATAAAAATTTTACCCTTTCCTCTTATGACCTTGTGTCTCCATTTTTCTTTGATGTTCAAACTTTTAAATCTAACTTAAATGAGACATCAAGTAAAAATGAAATAAATGATGATGCAATTAAAGAGCCCATTAATGTTGGCACTCATGATGTACCAAAAACTACATTCATTGCATCCGCATGCATAAACAGGGATCATATTAAGAAGATGAATAGAGAATTTCAAGACTGTTTCGCATGGCTCCCAAAAGACATGAAAGGTTTGGATCCAAGCATAGAAGTTGACAAGATTCCAGTTTACCCAGATGCTAAGCCTGTTAAACAAAAGTTATGAAGGCTCAAGACAAAATGGTCTATACCAATCAAGGAGGAAACTACCAAGCTGTTGGATGACCACTTCATTAAGCCCATTGGATGACCACTTCATTAAGCCCATCAATTATCCATCGTGGCTCATCGACATTGTGTCGGTTCTTAAGAAAGATGGTAAAGTTAGATGATTTTCCCTTACCTCACATTGACCTCCTGGTAGACCATATGGCTAGCTTTGAAATGGTTTCCTTAACCGATCTCGCTGCAGGGTATAATAAAAAAATGGTTCATCCTCTTGGCAAAGATAAGACGGCCTTCATTACTGAGTGGGGCACCTACTATTACCGGGTTATGCCATTTGGGCTCAAAAATACTAGGGCAAAATATGAAAGGATGGCTACTACCATTTTCCATGACATGATGCATAAAGAGATTGAAGTTTATGTGGATGACATGGTAATAAAAGGCACCATTGCTGAAGACCATTCAAAGGTATTAAGGCGATTCTTCCTTAGACTTTGCCAATATAATCTCAAGCTCAATCCTGCCAAATGTGTCTTCAGAGCCTTATTTGGAGTATTCCTAGGCCACATGGTCAGCAAGAAGCGTATAGAAGTGGACCCAGCTAAATTAAAGGCAATTTTGAAAATGCCACCTCCTAAAACAGAGAAGGAGATCAAAGGTTTCCTTGGACAACTCTAATACATTAGTCTATTCATCAATCAATTGGCTGATGTATGTGAGCCCATTTTCAAGTTACTCATAAAAAGGGCCTCCAAGCATTGGAATGATAAGTGCAAAAAAGCCTTTGACCAGATCAACCAATACTTGCTAAACCCACCAGTACTACAGCCACTAAGGCCTGGGAAGCCTTTATTACTTTACCTATCAGTAACTAATGAAGCAATGGGGGTAATGCTTACTCAGAATGCTCCTAATTCTAACAAGGAAAATGCCATCTATTACTTGAGTAAAAGGATGTTGTCTCATGAGCTCAAATACAACTGTACAGAAAAGCTATGCCTTGCTTTGGTATGGGTCTACCACAAGCTGCAACACTATCTCTCCTCTTTTACAACACATGTTCTTGCTTATAAGAGCCCTTTGAAATTCCTTATGGAGAATCTAATTCTTGACAATAAGATGGCAAAATGAATGGCAGTGTTAGTAGCATATGATCTCAAATATGTACAACAAAAAGCAATCAAGGGTAGCATAGTGGTTGATTAGTTAGCTGCAGCTCCAGTAAATGATGAATGGTTGAACCTAAATTCCCTAGTGAGGATATCCTAATGATTGGCAATGAAGTTTGGAAACTCTACTTTGAGGGGGCATCCAACAATAAGGGGTATAGTACTGGCATTGTATTCATTACACCAGGTAGGGAAAGCCTACCTGTAGCCATCAAACTGAACTTTAAAGTGATAAATAATGAAGCAGAGTATGAAGCATGCATTTGCAGTCTTGAAGTAGCAGTAAGGCTCAAAATCAAACACCTTGAGATTTTTGGGGACTCAAATACGATAGTTTCCCAAGCCTTAGGAAAGTGGAAGATCAGAGAAGAGCATTTGGTTCCTTACCATAAATGCTTAGATGAACTAGCAGCCAACTTCTGTGAGCTATCTTTCCACTATCTGCCAAGAACAAAGAACATATTCGCTGATGCTTTGGCAACCCTTACCTCAATGCTTGACATGAGCGACGGCTTCATAATCAGACTTGTTACAATTGAAGTTAAGCATGAGCTAGGATATATAACTCATTGCTTGAATATTCAAGTAGTTGATGGCAAACCATGGTTTTAGGATATCCTCAATTACATCAAGAATGGGCTCTATCCTAAAGAGGCCTTTAAAATACAAAAGAGGACTTTAAGACAGTTGTCCAGGGGATTTATTCCAAATAGGGAAGTACTATACAAATGGGTTTAGGATAGCATCCATTTAAGGTGTGTCACTGAAATAGAAGTCCAGTAAATCATGGAATAGATGCATAGTGGTGATGAAGGTCCACACATGAATGGAATCACTCTAGCCTGCAAGATTATAAATCAAGGTTACTTTTGGCTTACTATGAATCAAGATTGTGCAAAATATGTGCAAAAGTGCCATAAATGCTAAATCTATGCCAAACTCCAGAAACAGCCTCTTGTACCTCTATCTCCTATCACCGCACCTTGGCCATTTGTAATATGGGGCTTGGATGTCATTGGTAAGATAAGCCTGAAGTCTTCCGACAAGCATGAATTCATCTTGGTAGTTATTGATTACTTTTCTAAGTGGGTTGAAGCTGTACCTTACCAAATACTTGATTCTAAACAAGTGGCTCAGTTCATCCATACCAACATCCTTTGTAGGTATGGGGTTCCTTTTAAGATCATCATTGATAATGGATCTCACTTCCAAAAGGAGGTCACTTAGCTGTTGAAGAAGAAGAAAATCCAACACCACAAGTCTTCCCTATACAGACTTTAAACAAATGGTGCAGTTGAAGTCGCAAATAACACCCTCAAGAATATACTACAAAAGATGGCCGACAACCATAAGGATTGGCACCTACATTTACCATATGCTTTATGGGGCAACAAAACAATAGTGCATACTCCTACTGGTGCTACACCTTACTTTTTGGTGTATAGGATGGAAGTTGTCCTACTAATCGAGGTAGAAGTCAAATCAGCCCGCATCATGAAGGAAAGTTAGTTAGATGAAGTTGAAGTGGAATGGGCGAAAGGCTACCATGACCAACTCCTTGCTATTGATGAAAAAAGAATGGATGCCTTATACCATATTCAAGGCTATCATAAGAAACTGATTAGGCATTTCAATAAGAAAGTCAGGGATAGAGGATTACAAGAGGGTCACCTTGTCTTAAAAGAGATAAGGACACCTGTTCATGATCCAAAGATGAAATTCAGACCTAATTGAAGTGGCCCATTTGTAATCAAGAAAATCCTATTTGGTGGAGTAGCAATCTTGATGGACTTAGATGGCATAGAATTTGCCAGCCCTTGCAACCTATATCAACTTAAGAGATACTTTGCATAAGCATCCTTGTAATTCATGCATAACATTTACAATCCTTGTAAAATCATGCATAACATTCGCATTTCCTCAAAATAGAACTACGTGGACCTGATTCTCCATAAAGAGGAAAAGAATAAAAGATGATATATTGTTGTAAGGAGATACGTAGGCAGCCCGTGTGGGTTCGGTCCAAATCATCAATAAAATTTCATTTTCACATTCATTTAGGCTCTTAATTGCGTCATGAAAAAAAAATTATTAAAAATAAATAAGCTCGTTGAGTTGAAAACCTAAAAGGGCAGCTTAGGTAAAAATTAGAGCAGTAAAAGAAAAAAATAAGAAAAATGATGTCTTATTTGTCTTATTTAATTTTTGGAACATCAAAAAGAAAATAAAGACATAATCAAATCGGTCTCCTAACTAAACAAAAAAATAACCCAACAAATCATGCTTCTTCCTCCTTTATCTCCTCAACTATAGTAGCCCTTCTAGCCTTCTCAGATTTCAATGAGTTGGCTATCCATCAGTCAATATACTACAAGGATTTACCACCTTGGTAAGCAGGATGACAGCACGAAAACCTCTTACCCATCCATTCCTGACAGCTCGAGCAACAGTATCAATAATTAGAACATATTCAAACAAAGCACCATATGAGGGCACACCCTATCTATATCCCATCTGACGCATAACTCTAGTAGCCTGGTAAAAGGTCACTATCCTCAGTTCCAGAAGATAGGCCATCTTGTAACTAAAACTCATGTTCACAAATCTATTGATCTTGTACCACTCACACCTCCACAGCAGATCATCAGAATCTAATTCCAACAACCATTTGATCCACTCTCTCTCTGAGTTTCATTTAATCACAATGGTCCTGGTCCTGTACAAGGAAGCAGAGTAATCCACCTTTGTGGGAAGGCCCACTACCCGGAGATGGTCTCTTAGCCAAATATGAAAATGCAAAAGATAATAATAAGAAACCATGAAAAATAGTTGAAAGGAAATTCAAAAGCCAGAATTAAACCTGAAGAATGATAAGACTGATAGTCCATGGCCCATCAAAAGTGCAGGATTTATCCAAGCTCATAAGGGTCTCTGCTAACACTATAGCAGCAATAGATCTCCCATCCTCCATTTGTGGAATCAGCTCAGCATCTCTAGCATCCCCCCAGCCAGTAGGGCTCACAAAAATATATCCCGCAGTCAAACAAAAGGATAAAGCCTGCATCCTCAAATGAAACCACCCATCATCCTCAGAATCCTTAGGATCATGGAATTCTACAATCACAACAGTCAGATCTATGCAATCCTCTACTACTATGGGACTAGCAACTTCCATACTTAAATCAAGAAGTCCCCTGAAAGAATTAAAATATCCTACTTTCTCAACAAGAGTAGCCAACATAGCCTCTAGATCAAACCCAAGCAATACGGAGAATTCCTTGAAAGTAGGACACATTTTCTTCATAGATGCCCCAAATATAAAGACATAGGTAGCTGAATCCCAAAAGTGCATGCATGCGCGCAGAAAATCCTAGTCAATTTCTATGCCCCTTAGAGTAAGCATACACTTATTCCATATTTTCCCAAATTTATTCTCTCCACTTTTGTAAGGTTCTTGTACCATAAGAACATTGCATGGCTGAAATTGGGCTCCATTGTGAAGAATAAAAATAATAAAAAATAAGATATGATAGAAAATTGATGAAAAAGCAAAAAGTATAGTTGAAAAATGATTTTTGAGGTTTGAAAATTGATTGTACAGACTGAAAAGATAGAAACTGCTTTAAATAGGCAAAAATCTGAGTTGCCAAATCCCGATCAACAGTACGGCGAGCATGCCCTCAAGGCATGCTGCCCTGACTGACGGCACAATGAGCATGCCACCCCTATCACCCTATGCCACCCTATCCTCTAATAGGTTTTTACCACAATTTTCAAAAATTTCACATAATTTCAGGCCTAAAAGATTCATTTTCATGTCAAAGCTAGTGCAGAGTTGACAGGAAAAAAAAGGTAAAATGAGAGAAAATCATAAGAAATAGCACGATTGAAGTCCTGTTAAGTCAAAAGTTTGCATGTAACACATCCATATCATGCATCCAAAAACATCCATAAGTCATCCATTTCATACATACATCCATGATGTTGCATAAACATAAAAAGTGCATACATCCATAATGTCATGCATACATCTCAAAATACTATATAGCATAAAAGAGTACATCATGCATCATCCTCAGTATAAGCAGAAAAGAAAAAAAAAAAACAAGAGTAATATAGCATGTCACTGACCACCTCACCTGGGTCTGCGGCATCCTGGCCTGGGCTCCTTCTCCTCCTCATGATCCTCCACCATTATATCCATATCATACAAAAGGGAGCTCACAGCAAAAGCATACTAGCCAAGAGATCATAATGATAACAGAGGAACTCCATATGAACCTGAAAGGAAAAAATCAAATATGAGAATCATTACAAGGTAGACAGAGGCTAAAATACAAGCTATCCAAAATGTTACCTTTGTAATGTTCTCAAGAATGGTGGGGAAGAAGCTAGTCGCTCATTAGGAAGATCATAATGCCATGATCGACCATCAAAAGAAACATAATTAAGATGATATGCTAAACAGATAAGACCAGTAGGCAGGGGAACCGGATCAGTCAGACCTCCCATGAAGCCTCTGGAGCTAGAGTTGGAGTTGAGCCACTTGCCCTAGAAGGACCAACCCTAGAAGAACCAGCCGCAAAACTTAAAGGACCAGCTGCAAATCCTGAAGGTCTAACTCTAGGACCCCTGCTGCCAACAGGGGCAGTACTACCGACATGCAAAGAGATAAAACTCCCAGCTTTGGAAGGGGGTCCTTGGGAAATGCACGAGCTAGATATCTGATGTGGCCACCTCCATAATCCATCCAATGGAGGTATGCCCCGCATCAAGGAAGTCTCACAAAACTCCTCATAGTCAATATCTAGCAAGAGATAATCCAAACAAGAGATCCCTTTAGCCCAAGAATCCTCTCCTGGGATAGCTAGACTATATCTCATATCTATAGGAAAAGGCTGTGGCACAACTCTCTCTCTTGTAATCTGTGCCCTCACCCTCTCTCCTAGGTAGAACATCCTCGAAGACTCACAATGGAGCAAGAGTCAACAAGAGGATAAGTCCATACTAGGCTTGAACTGATCAAGTATCCATACTGCAAATCTCTCAAATGGTGTCCATTTTAGCAGTAAACAAACCACAAGATAAGCAGCAAAAAAAAAAAAAAAATCCAAATCAAGATGAATGATGGAATACCTGGTTTGTAGTCAAGGTAGCAAAAGTTTTTCTGCAAATCTTAAAAGACAGCGCCATGAACGAGTTTCTGTTAGATGCTCTCCAAAGACGTCCGTAAGGTGGGTTGATAACAGCAGACTCTCTCAATGAAAGAGCTAGCATTGGAAAATGTTCATAGGCCTATGAACCCTCAATCTTACACCCTCATTATCCAACAATAGCCTTAGTGCTTGCTAATTTTAACGCGTTATGCAGAGCCATTACGGTGGTCTCGCTGATCAATTCGGGCGCAGTCCAAATCATAATACAAAATATTTTATTTGCATCGCATTCTCATTTTCTTTGTGCCTAGTACATCATTCACTTAATTCTTTTGCCTAAAAAAAAAGAGAAGAAAAAGAAGAATGCTCGCTAAGTTGAAAACCTAAAAGGGTGGCTTAGGCAGAAATTAAAGCGAAAATAAAAGATTTCTCATTTAATAATGATCAAATCTTGCAAAATGCAAACCCATCATGAAACCCATCATGAAAGATAGCGCTTTCAATGTTGTCTATAGCTTATCCTGTTTTGTGTAGTCCTGTCAACCTGTAATTATTTCAAAAAAAAGGGGTGATATCTGAAGTCATGGTCTAGCCAATCTTCCTCTACCTCATGAGATGCAAATCTCTCATGTCCTCGTTAAAGTCAAAGTCTATCACAATCTCCTTTTTTGAGCCATTACTGTAACCTGTAGTGTCACACTTCCAGTAGATCCCTGAGTTTCCTTTAAAGAATGAGTCACTCCATTTGCTTGGGCTGTAGTCCTCTTGCTACTAATGGCTCCTTTTATAGTCTCTCCTTCCTCAATTGCATCATCCTCTATTCCCCTTAGTAAGGTAGCCTAATACTCTTTCTCAATTGGCCAAACCACCTTTATCAATCACCTATCATACCTCTCTGTGGCCACAAGTGAAATCCTAAAATAAACAGCATGATAACTCCTCAGCCAATCATCAGTTGATAGCTCTGGCGATGGAAGCTATGATATGCACAGACTCCAAGAAAGAAAAGCTGGGGGCACATCTTGAGTCTGCCCCATCTACCTTAAGACCCTTATCCCCTAGTGGAAAGTCATTCAAACCAAGCCCAATAAGCAAACTACTTGACACCCATGGCCTCTGGTCATGAGAGATCAAATCATTTGCAATTGGTAGTGCTAAAAATGTGTCCTTCAGGGGCAAGCAACCATCCTATCTGGTCTTTGACCAAGTCTCAATAAAGCATGTGCAGACTAAAAAATAGGGGCCACCACCTAAAAATGAACCATCAACCACACTTCTAAAATAACCCAAAACTTAAAACAGACACCCACAAATTACCTTTAACAAAAAGGGTAAGAATAGACAAAATTTCCTCACTTGGTAAATAACTGGCAAGGCAATTCATCGTTCTAAATCTTGAATAAAGAATTAAGGCTCATCAGTGTCTTTGGCAGCACAACTCTAACCACAAAATGCTTTTGTTCCATTTGCCACTCTAGGATCACCCCAACAATAGACTTGTAACTGACATTCAAGCAGAAAATCAAGGCCCTCATGTTGAGCCTTTGCACCCCTCATATCTCTTTGGTCAATAGAATCATAGAAGTTTCGATCATAGTGGTCAAATTCACTTAACCATCACCAACCATCATCTGGCTTGCAACATCCTGAGACAAGTCAAAAGCTCCTAAAAAAAAAAAAAAAAAAAAGTCAAACTTTGAACTCTAACACCAATAGAGTTGCTTTGAATCGTAGCTAAGCCATATTCCCTATCTCCTTAGAATAGGCACAGCAACTCCTCAGCAGCACCAAAACAAAAATCACGAGCCACCAGATTTTAAAATCTAAAGCAACCCCTCGAACTCCTTGTAATACCACAATGGCAACCATCTCATACCAACCCAAGTTGAGTTTCTCAACCTTGTCGAGTTTTTCAGTCTAAAAATTTATGACTCCGCAGAACACAAAAGTCACATGAGAAATTGCATTCATAACGCAAATGTGTGAATTCATCCTCATACATCCATATAACCATTCATTATAGGCATCACCATAAATTATGCATAGCATAGAAGTCAAGCATAAGGTCTATGAATTCTGAAGCATGCTTATAATCATACATCTTCATACATAAACTAAGCCAATAGCCTCATTGACATCTCTTTAAGCTAACTAGTACTTCCTCCAAGTTGACCGATACCTCTTAAAGCTGAAAAAATGCCTCTTTGAAGCTAAATGGTACCTTTCTAGATCTAATCAATGAAGCATGACTTCCAGAGTCACTTTACTCCTAGTAAAGTTCCTTTGAGCCTTCTAAAAGGCCCAACCCCTTACGTTCAAAAACCTAAGTTTCTTTGGCATAACTAAAATCTTATTAGAATCTTTTGAGTTGACTTGCTATAGGCTAAGGCTCTTCCTCTACCAAAATCTTTTTAAAATCTCGCAAGCTGACTCGTCATAGGTCAAGACTCTCTTTTCACTAAATTACCTTGTCCAAAATCATCTTCCACCTATGAGTGTCTGGAAACAGTCACCTAGGCATCAATATGGTCCTTCTTTCCATTCACCTAGGCATCAATGTGGTCCCTCTTTCCATTTGTTTTGTCTAAATCCATCAACTCCACCCATAAATGTCAAGAAACAATCACCTAGGCATCAATGTGGTCCCTTTTTCCATTTTTTTTTATCTAAATCCATCAATTTTACCCATAAATATCTAGAAAAGGTCACCTAGATATCCATATGGTTTCACTTTTCACATCTTTTACCCAAATTATCTTTACCTCTAACATTAAGGTTGGACAAATAGTCTTGATTCTTCTTTATCTCTAGCATTAAGGCTAAATAGATAACCTTGATTGAGATTGACCTAAATCTTCTTTACATTAAGGCCAAACAGATAGCCTTGATTAAGATTTACCCAAATCATCTTTACCTCCAACATTAAGGCTGGACAGATAGCCTTGATTGAAATTTACCCCAAACCTTCTTTATCTCTAGCATTGAGGCTAAACAGATAGGCTTGACTGAGATTTACCCAAATCTTATTTACATTAAGGCTGGACAGATAGCCTTGATTAAGATTTACCCACATCATCTTTACCTCCAACATTAAGGCTGGACAGATAGCCTTACTTGAAATTTATCCTAAACCTTCTTTACCTCTAGCATTGAGGCTAAACAGATAGCCTTGACTAAGATTTACCCAAATCTTATTTACATTAAGGCTGGACAGATAGCCTTGATTAAGATTTACCCAAATCATCTTTACCTCCAACATTAAGGCTGGACATATAGTCTTGATTGAGATTTACCCCAAACCTTTTTTACCTCTAGCATTTTGGCCGAATAGATAGCCTTGATTAACATTCACCAAACCTTCTTTATCTCCAACATTAAGGTAAGACAGATAGCCTTGATTGAAAATCACCAAACCTTCTTTGTCCTCTAACATTAGGGCCAAATAGATAGCCTTAATTGAAATTCACCAAACCATTCTCACATCCAATGTCAAGGCCAAACCAATAGCCATTGATAGAACCTCATTTATCCTAGAGGGCCTTTTTCACCAAAGGATCTGACAAAGACACACAAGTCTAGAGTCTAACATGGCACCTCTTCCTAATGTTTACTATCATCAAAATCACCTTTTGTTCAAAGCCAATTCTGATGAGGGGGCAACTGTGAACTCTCAATTTTATACCCTCATCATCCAATAGCAACCTTAGCACTTACTGAGTTTAATGCATTATGCAGAGCCATTATGGTGGCGAAAGAAAATTTTTTAGCCTTAATTACATTGCCACTAGGTATCCAAATTTTCTAAACTCCATACCAACCAATCTCTAAAAAAAAAAAAAAAAAGGCACCACGTTAACTGCTGGCGGCACCGCTGACAATCTAGGCGGCGCTATCACCCTCCTGGGCAGTGCACTGCCCAGACCCCTGGTGGCGCCACCCAGGCCTCTAGTGGCGCTGCTCAAACTGCCCGTCTACAGTACCAAAAATACCTCCCAATATGATTTTTCAGCTTTTTTCTAGCTCTACCCTTTTGGTCTTTTCACTTTTCCACTTCCTAAACTACCATCACCCACTTTTCCTATTAATACCCCCCTCCACTTCTCATTTCTCTTCACCTTTTGAATTTGAGTAGATTGCTATTCTCAAATTTCTCTCTTCTTCTCCCTCCAATCACTCTCTAATTAATTAATTGATCTTTTTAATTAATTAATTACCTTATCCTAACCAAGTTAATTAATCTTTTTAATTAACTAAAACTCTTTTTTTTAATTAATCACTCAGTTAATTAATTAATTAATTTTTTAATTAATTAATTAATCACTTTTTTTTTCAAAAATCATTATTTTTTTCAAAAATCAAATTAATCCTTTTTCTTAATCCACCCTTTATCCAAATTAATTAATTAATATTTTTAATTAATTAATCCATCCATCCTTTTCATCATATTAATTAATCATTTTAATTAATTAATTAATCTTCCAAGGCATCCAATCACTCGATCTCGATAAAATGGAATTTCGGTCCGGTAAAATCTTTTGCTCACCAAAAGTCAAAGTATCAGCCCTTTTCCTCACTTTCAACACACCCAAACCAAAATCAATATGATCAACTCTTAAACCTCTCCACTTAACCGTGGAATGAACTACATGGGTTTTGATCTCTATTCAATGGGGTACATAGGCACGTTTGGAATCTAAATATAAACCTCAAATCCAAATCTCTATCTCTTTGCCCTTTTTAATTTGTGGATATTTTATTTTTTCCCTTGCACTCATGTCATATTCATGCGTCTTATTTACAATTATCATCTTATACTATAAATGTCATTTATGAAATCTAATCTTCAAGTCAAATTAAACTTAAGAGCTAAATTTTGATTGTTTAAAACTAAAAATCTAGTCCCCGAGCTCAACCTGGTCCGAGGCTAGTGATTTTATCCATGGGCAAATTAAAGTAAAAATTAATAAATTGGAGTCAATTTGGGTTTTTCCTTAATATTTTTTCAACTAAATAAAATTAAGGTGGTGACTCCTAAAATCATTTTCAAAATCAACCAAATCCAAACTCGAGGGTTCCATCATGAGTCTAAATCTGAATGAGCATCCCATTTCCCTTTAGTGGACCGGGTCGGTACTCGGGTGAGGTCTCATAAGGCCCAGTATTGCAAGAAACAAATCTTATCAGTCACTAGACAGAGATTAGAAAAACTAGATGATAGAATATAATACTCATATCGAGCACAATAGAGGTACCTCCATGACCACTAAGTGTCCCACGGGAAATACTACACAACTCTTGATATATAGCACAAAGGCTAGCACCTCTCCAGTCGAACTCACCAATCTCATCCAAGTTCTCCAATGAGCGCAGGACAATCAAATTAATGCTATCCTTATTGTTGTGCATAAAAGTATAGCTCAAGATGATCAGGGCACATAGTCTAACACCCTGATCAACATCATACTGACTTAGAGTCTGACGCCTGGTCATCAAAGTTTGATGAAGCCAGAAGTGTGGGACATTGGGGTTCCTGGAGGGTGGGTTAGCCCCAATCAAAGCAGTCATCTCTGCAGAAGAACGCTCGATCAATGAAGAGTAAAACTCAAGAGGTCAAGATCTGAAGTGCATACCAATAAGCATACTCCACTGAAAGGGAGTGACTATCATCTCATTGCACGAAAGGTGGAATGTATTTGTAGTATCCCACCAATGCTTTGCCAATGCCCTGACTGTGATGGTGTTGACAGGTTGTTTGATGTCCAGCTCCAGCCACCCAAGCAAGCTAGATGGCTTGAGATGCTAACAGATGGCCTCCTGATTCCCTAGATATAGGCGGACCAGCTCCATAACACTTTGGCCTCCCCTAGGCCTCATATGTACCCTCTAGAATTTTTTGATGTATCATGTTATTTTTTATTTCAAAAAAAAAAAAGAAAAAAAAAGAGAAGAAAATATATATAATTCTTTGCAGCAATAGAGCATACCTGAAGAGACCCAGTGTAGTTAAAATGGTGATTTGGCTTTTTCAGCAATGTCTCCGGATCTTAAGCACCTATTTCTAGCTAGCATAAAGCTTCTATGGAGATAATTGAAAATAAAAAGTAAAAAGTGAAAAAGTTAGAGAGAGAGAGAGAGAGAGAGAGAGAGAAGAAGTAAAAAATGAGATATAAAAATATGAGTGGAAATAGGGGTATATATAGGTGAAAAAGTGGGCCCCCCTCATAATGAGGTATAGATCACGTGGTTTCATCATCATAGGCTAATTTTAACTCGGAATTCAGTTCCGTTTGAAGTATGAAACTGCATGATTTTTATCTATCTCCTGGAATAGATGGGGTCTTAATCAGAGTTTAGAATCTTGTGAAATTGCAGAAAGATAAAAAATTCATAGCCCAAAAATTACAAAATAGACTAGACGAGGTTCAAAAAGCCAGAAATCTAACATGTCGCTTTTATGTAGCTCCCAATGTAGGCAGGGACCTTTAGAATTTTCAAAACGGCATCCTACGCCTTCCGGTTCACACTTATCATATTCAGCCTCTGTCCAGCCAAATTGGATAAGGGGGGTAGCTATGAACCCTCAAACTTGCACCTCCAGTCGATCATTTTTCAGTTACGAAGTCAAAGAATCAAACTGGGCTTAAATCATATTAGAAATGGACCAGAAAAAGCAAAAATAGTGCAAAATCATATTGGACCATCAGATTCACCCGCTTTGGATGGTATGCCTGGCATGCCAGCTTCGGGGCGGCACGCCCAGCCGACTAGGGTGCCGCAGCTGACTTTCGGTGGCACCACTTTAGCTGCTCTATAAATAGAACCTCCTTTAAGCTCATTTGATACAAATTTTGAGGAAACCATTGTCCTATATTGCTCTACTTGTTGTATTAAAATTCTCTTTAAGATCTAATACTAAATCTGTCATTTCAAATTTCTTTTGATTTGTATTTATTACACTGTTTTGCTAACTTTTTGCTATTAAGGTTCAACTTCAGGGTCTCTAATCCAAGGTGGAGCTCATATTCGGAGCTAAACTCATTCTGTTCATCCAAAAATCAAGAAAAGCAAAGGTATAATTCCTTCTTTTTCAAATCTAGAATTCTCTTTAGTTCTAAAGCAGAAAATATATAAAATTTATTAATTTAAGAATCAGAATTAAATTAATAACCAAACTAACATTTTTCTAGAACCCCTCCTTTGCAATAAGGAAGAACTGCGTGGGGTTTGATTCCTGCTTATGCATACATGAAAAAAAAAATTTAAGAGTTATTTTGCAATTTTTAGCCAAACTAAAGAAAATTACAATTTCTCAATTTGTGTAATTACCAAAACCTGATCCCCGAGCTCTCTTTGGTTACTCGCAAATTAGTGCTTTTCCATTGGGATGAATCAAATATTTTTAGAGTCAATCATTTTGTGTTTTGCTTTAATTTTTCCAATTAAAATAAGTAAATTAAAGTAGCGACTCCCTTTTACATATTCCAAATTACAAAACTCAATTTCTCGAACTCACAGTGAGTTTTAATCGTGGAGTTTCTCCCGAAGAGCATTTTGATTCCTCTCAAGGGATCGGATTGGTGCTCGGGTGAGATCTCACAGTATCCTATTGAATAGGAATCAAACCCACGTAGTTCTTCCTTCATATGAAGGAGGGGTTCTAGAAAAATATTGGTTTGGTTTATTAATTTTGTTCTAATTTTTAAATTAATAAATTTTAGATCTTTTCTATTTTAGACCTAAAGAAATATGGGGTGAGCGAATTCTAGATTTGAATTTAGAATTTTAGAAATGGAAAAAAGGAATTATACTTTTGCTTTCCTTGATTTTCGGATGAATAGGCCGAGCTTAACTCCAAATATAAGCTCCCCCTTGGATTTAAGAAACCTGAAGTTGAACCTTAAATAGCAAAAGGTTAGCAAAAATAGAATAATAAATGCAAATTAAGGAATTTGAAACGACAACCTTTTAGTATCAAATTTCAAAGAGAATTTTATCATAAAAAGTAGAGCAATAGAGGTGAGTATTTGCCTTAGAAATCATCCCAAATGAGCTTGAAGGAGGCTCTATTTATAGAGCTTCTAATAGGGCACCACTGGCGGCTCGTTGGAGAACCAAGCAGCATGCTAGGTGTGCCGGTAGTAAGGCGACACCACCGACTCTCCGGTACAACTCGATTTCGCACTATTTTGGCTAGTTTTGGTTTGTTTCTGATATGATTTGAGCCCAATTTGATTCTATGAATTCATAATAAAAAATTAGTCATCTGAAGATGAAAGATTCAAGAAAACTATTTTTCAACAGGGCACACTAAACTTAACAAGTGTCAAGCTGCGGCCGAATCCCAAGGGTGCAATTTTGAGGATTCACACAATAACACCCTTTTCATGAAAGGGCAAATGTGGACTTTGCTTTTTCAATTGGTGAAATGACCATTTTATCCCTTAAGGATAAAATGGATATTTCCGTTAGCCAAAATATGTAATTATAATTTTAACCTTAGTAGAAAATTTTTTAGCCCCTAAACCCATCACATGGGTTTATGAATAGTTAATTTTTTGTAACCCCCTAAATTGTCTCTTTTCCATATCACATATGGGCTTAGGCCACATCTCATGTATTTAGAGTTTTCACTAAGTTTAAAATTAAGTCTTTGATTTAATCCAAATCATTTTATAATTTAATCTTTCTCATTTACATCATATACAAATTAAGATTTAATTGAATCGAAACCTTTTTAGATTTAACATCAGGACATGCTAAGGTCCTTATAAATTTAATTACATATTTAATCATTTTACCACTAATCAATTAATTAAATGGTTTAATTAATTATTATGGTAAACCTTTTACACTTGAAAGGTGATCAATATTAGGTGTGTGACTTTCTAGGTTCATGTCTAATTAGCAATGGGAATGAGAAAACATTTTTCTCTACTAATGTGAAGTCCCCACTTCACACTTAGTCCCATAAGTTGTGGGTGATAGCTAGCATTTCATGTCACAACTACCTAATCAGAAATGAATGTTTATAGTTGATAACTTTAAACATCATATGGACCATCGATCATAAATTATCATGCACTAGAATCCCTTAACTAAAGATCCCAATCTCGGCTAGGGTAATGGTTTATGTCAAACCCTAATGTGCCTCGATTCTATGTCCTTATCTCGGTTCTAATTCTTAATGAGATTAGATTCCTACTAGAAACTCTTTCTAGTAAATCTTACTTTTCTGGCTAGAAACTTTAGTTATCAAGGATAACCATATAGCATAGGATCTTAATCTCATTTACTCGAAGTAATGAATTCTATATTGGTGATCACTTACCTGCATACATAACAAATTAGAACTGTCACATGCCATATATTTGTACATGAATAGTACATCTGTTTAAGCAATAATAAATCCTAACTACCTATGTATGAGATATAATATCCCTCAAGTCAAAGGACTATATGCACTATTATGATATAGATGATAAATAATTGACAAGTAGTAAAACTCCGTATTATTATCATCTAACATCATAGTTTGACTATTCATCGTATGAATATCCATATGTTTATATCGACATCATATGTCAAGCAATATGAGACTTACTATCTCTATAATAATCTATATCACATACTAATTATAGAAAAAGAACAAAGGAGATGGTTTTCTAGAATTAATGATGCCCAGTCATTAATCCTATGACCATGAACATATTTAAAATATTTATACAAGAGTAATCTGTCTCTCATATTCTCAACACTTAAGAATAGATCCTCTTACAAATACTTAAGGACTATATTCAATAATATGAAGACCTTTTCACATTATGAATATATTTATTAGGTCATTGGGAATTAATATCTACTATTATATAACTATTATATGGCTCCTAGGGTACATACTACTATCAAACTCCCACTTGCACTAGAGCCATTCTACTTAGTATCAGAAACTCATCTTCTCAAGATGAAGTTTAATTGTTAATAAGTTTTAACTTTAGTCAATGGATTATAACCAAGTAAATGGTTAACGCTATTTTCTGCAAGGTTAGAACGCCCTATACCAACAATTGATTTGATAACATCTTAATGCCTTTTGAAATATTCTATATTTCAGTGTGAGACTCAAGTTCCCTTGCCATAAGCTAAGGCTCCATTATTATCACAGCAGAGAGATTCTCATGATGTACTGGATAAACTCTTAAATAGTCCATAATTGCTTAATCCAAAATAGTTTTTTATTTACAACATCCCATGTAGCAAAATTGGCTTATGTAATGAAGTTTGTAACAATGATTTGCTTCGAACTTTTCTAGCAAACTATCTATTCATCACAAATAACAATAATCCCAATGATAGACTCTCTATCATTTTTGTAGTAACATTCTTCATTTGTTAAAATTAAATCTTAAATACTTCACAAGTACTTTAGAATAATTTTGATTATATTTCCAATAATTTAATCCTAAATAAGATTAGAATTTGCTACTCATACTAACAACATTCTCGATGTCCAGCTCATTATACAACTCTTGTATAATTTAGATTTCCTATAGTTGTACTATAAGGAATACATGCCATACTTTCTTTAGGTATCTAAGGAATCAACCCTCAAAAGTGGATATCGAAATCTTTGGAAATAAAACTTTTGGAATTAGCATGTTGAATTCTTCAACATCTTTTCCAAATATTAACTTAGACATATTTAATATTCTCTTCAATCTATCTCTATAGATATGAATTAATAAGAATGTAAATACTTATCTCAAGTCTAAATGAAAAAAGTAATGGTAAAACCATTCTACAAATACAAATATATTAATACTTTTACAAACCAATGTGTTATCCATATCCAAAACTAGAAAGTGAGGATACTCCCACTATCCTTTTTCACATTAAGGACTCATATTGCAATGATACAACTCATTAAGGTTTTTCATACTTTGGAATTTTCTTAAGACTCTAAGCCTTTAGATTTATTCCATGATTATATTTTCTTTTCTAAAGAAAGAAAACTAGTATTAACATTTATATGTCAAACTCATAATCATTATGCTTTGCTATATCATATATAGCTATAATAGAATCATCTCATAATTTGCTTCATCATGAATGTACAACTTTTGTGCATTCATATAAAGTAAATTATATTTTTTTTAAGATTAGATAATTTACTATCTCATGATTTACTTTATCATAAGTGTATTCATATAAAGGAAATCATATCTTATAGAAAAATTAGATATTCTACTAAACCTTTTAGTAACTTATAAGGATAAAACATTTAGTTAGTTTTAGACTTTTCATAGGGTTGATCAAATTTTACTTTAATCATTTTATTGTATATTATTAGATGACATTCACATAATTATTCTATCTTTCTCAATATGTCACTTTCTTGAATAAAAACGTTATCAAGAAATAACATCTTTGCTAACAACTCTTTGTTGTGCAAAAGATAGAAATACTATCCTAAACCACCTTTAGGATATCTAACAAACTTTATCTTAATTAGAATTATCTTCTAATTATCTAACTTCAGCTTATCAAATAAGTTAGATATCTCAAATCAAATTATGAGTAAGAATTTTGATATCTATCCATATCATATCATATATGAATTAGGATTAGATAAATTTTGGACAAAATTCTATTTGAGAATGTTATGCTATTATTTGTAAATTTCTAAAAGGAAATAAATAAAAACTTTTACAATTCATCATCTATTACATCATATCATATATATTGTAATTTATTCTTTTGAGTATACCATCACGTATGGTTTTTCCAAAAAGAATTATGATTATATGTCAATTTTATATTTAGAAAATTCCTCAAAAATTGGTAATGGAGTTCTCCCCACTTCGATCAAATCAAAGGGTTATGATACTCTTTCCCTTTTGTATGAAATACCTTTAATATTTATTTCCTTTTCATCTTGAATTCCTTGAATATTTCAATGAATTCAAATGAACACTTTATTTTATTTACCTTTTTTCGAACAGGACAATATAATATATATAGGTAAACACAATAAATTAGGAAAAACTCCCACTAACCATTTGACAAATTGTATTGATGCATCTACATGCATAAATTCTAAAACTTCTTTGATTTCTATCCTTTTGTCGAACAAAAAAATGATCTAGTTGTTTTTGCATTAGATACTAGACTTCTAAGTTGAAACAAATTCACACGCTAATGGGTAGTTACACATGTTATCTAACTAAGTTGTCTGATCTTTAGTTAAATAAACTAATCTAAGAAATTATAGTGGTTTTAGATTGGATTTCTTTATGGCATTATCATAAAAGCACTTAGAGTTGTTTTGTTATTATTAACTTAATAATAATACATCACCATATAATTTATGCTCTTCGTTTATTACTATAATAAACGATGCAAACATTTTTCTCATAACAAAATTCACTATTCCTTGAAGTTACAGAATAATGTAGCCTAAGTATGAAATATATACATGATTTACAAAACATGATTTCTAAAACAATCATTAAGTACATACATACAAAATATGATTTCTAAAATCATCATTAAGTATCCTAAAAACTCTTTAGAAATAAACACCTTGCCCCTTAGATCTTTTAAAATCACTTCATCTAATCTCCATGCTTCTGTTGCTTACTCTGATCATGCATATGGCATAGAAGCACCTATATCATGAATCTTAGCAAAAGATGGACTATTTGAATAATTGGAATATAGTAACAAGAGATAGATTTACCTTTACAAGGTTTATTCTTCTATTTGTTCTTTTTAGTATTCTTAATACGTAAAAAAATTACTTTTCCATTATTCATAACATTGACAATAGAAACATTTTCTTTTGTCAACTATAGCATTATCTATGGACTTGTCCCTTGCAATTTCCCTTTTAGGATTGGTAATAGAAACTTTTTGTATCACGTTAAAGTGCATTTTCCATCTAATGGAAATTTGGAATGAATTTGAAGAATTAAACTATTTGAAAATTATTATTCATCAAAACATCTAGACTCTCTAGTTGTTTGACGAATTTAATCATCAAATGAAAATAATTCCAAATTTAGTTTAATTAAAATTAGTAAGAAATAAAAGAGTTTACTCACAATTCAAATTCTTTCACAAAGAATATTAGATAGAAAAATAGAAGAACAAGAAATTAAAGATGAAACATTTTCTTCTTTAATTTCTTTTCTCTATTTTCTTACTCCAGTTGAATGGTAAGAATAAGAACAAGAATGAAAAATATGGAAAAGACAAAGAAAAATAAAGTTATGAAGATCAAGAATAAACTCTTCTTTTCTTCCTTTATAATTTCTTTTCATTTCCTTTTTCTTTCTTTTCTTTTCCTTTTTCTTTCTTTATAATTTTCTTTATATTCAAACAAAATAATTGCCTTAATATCTCATATTGATTAGTGTATCTATGTTCATCGTACAACTCTTGCAGATGATGCATAATTACTTGGAGTCTTGATATATTCATATATTGTTTTTGCAATCCTTGACTTATAAAACAATCATATAACATAAAACTCATCTAATGTTTTGTTTCCATTGCACTTAGAGTGATATGTTCTTTTAGAGTAGTCTTTTCTCTAAAAAACCAAGAACAAATCAAGTTGAATATATACACTGTGTACTCAAATGCAAGGACCATAGATTTAGATTATTAAAATCAATCTATAGATTTGGACCCCGTGAGCCTAAAAGAATTAAATATATTCGCAGGTGGATTTGTCAATTTCATATTATAAATAACAAGATTAATAACTTTTGTAATTATGTAGCTACCATAATGATTTAGTCTTTAATCAACACTGTAATCCCACTAATTTAGTGAATCTTATACTTCCAAATAGGAAACGAAAATCCTGTTGGGGTGGATTTCTTGTAGGTGATTGAGTTCTTATTAGATTATCACAAATTCTTCAGATACACATTGTCATCATTGGAATTTTGATATCTAACAAGTGAACAACACTTGTTCATCACAACTCTTTATGAGTTTCAATCAATCCGGTTCCTAGTGTTTCCAACCTTAGATATGCATCGTCGTTATTGGCTTTTCACACTAGTCAAGTTAAACCCATTGGATGAACAAGTATAATGATTTGAACATCATATGTCTCAAATACTCATTGTCGTTATTGACATACAATGTATCGTATACTTGTAACATCACATGCTTCACAATAACTTTAAGAAAACATTCAAACCAAATATATCACACTTATGTATTCATAACCAATGACATAAGTGTTTGAATTTTCTTAAACTATTGTTCCAATGGAGAATCATGACTCAATATTATCTTTGGAAGATTTTCAGGCTTTATAGATTAGTCTCACTTTGCACATTATCCATTTTAAATAGACATCACATGCATTCATATATATATCATATGTATATTTCATAAAATGGACAACATACACATAGGTATGATCATAGATTCTATGGATCCACTTCCTAGCCACAAGGAATAAATATGGGATTTTGTGAACCCTTAATTTTATACCTCGTCATTCAGCCGCAGCTTGACACCTACTAAGATTAGTGTGCTATGCAGAGCTAGCATAGTGATCCTACTAGTTGGTTAACAGGTGCCCCCGGAGATAAAAATGGACTTTCAGTCTCATTAGTACAAGAATGCTTAATTTTCAAACACTGGCACTTTTCCTACCCTAACAGGACTTTTTATATCAGATAATATTTTTTTTGAAACTGATCGGATCTTTTCTCATACTGACTACTAGATTGTTCTAAAATTAATTTCGAGCCTATTGACGCTGACCGATAAGATTTCTAAACTCTATAACTCTCGAAAATTGACTCGAAAGTCTTAAAAACTTATCCAAAACCTTTAAAAAATTGGCCAAAAAAAGATCTCAAAAAGCATACAGGTCGTGCCACGTGGCTGCTACTCGACAAGCATGCAACACCAGCTCATATCTGTGTGGCGGCGTAGCCTACATCTGCGGCATGCCACACATCGCTGATGCGGCCTGGTGCAGTGCTACATAGGGCTATCATGGCGCTACAACTTTCTAAAGTGAAATGGACCCCTCCTGCGCGAAAAATAACCCTTTTACCCCTTTAGCCCCAATTTTCAACCCTTTCTAGCCCTACCCCTCATTGTCTTTTCACATTTTCACTACCTAAACTACCCTCATCTGCCTTTCCCTATAAATAGGCCCTTAATCCTTCATTCCAATACACCTCTTGAATTGGTATTGATAGTTATCTACTAATTCCTCTCTTGTTCTCCCTCTAACCATTCTCTAATTAATTAATTAATCTTTTTAATTACTTAATTATCTCATCCTAACCAAGTTAATTAATCTTTTTAATTAACTAAAATTCTTTTTTTAATTAAAATTAATCACCCAATTAATTAATTAATTAATTAATCACTTTTTTCCAAAATTAAATTAATCCTTTTTCTTAATCCATCTTTCATCCAAAATAATTAATTAATCTTTTAATTAATTAATCCATCTATCCTTTTTATCATATTAATTAGTTAATTAATCTTTTTAATTAATTAATTAATCTTCCAATCAATCATATCACCCAGTCCCGATAAAACGGACCTTCAGTCCAATAAAATCCTCTGCCCACCAAAAATAAATGTATCAACCTTTTTCCTCTCTCTCAACACACCCAAACCAAAATCAATCTGGTAAACTCTTAAACCCCTCCGCTTAATCGTGGAACGAATTACGTGGGTTTTAATCCTCATTCAATGGGGTACATAGGCATATTTGGAATTTAAATCCAAACCTCAAATCTGCATATTTGGTATCTAAATCCAAACCTCAAATCCAAATCCTAGTCAATCTCCTTTCCGCTTTTTAATTAATTTAATTTGTGGATATTTCATTTTAATTTTCTCATTACACTCATACCATGCTCATGCATTAACCATGATATTATAATTGTCATATAATATTGGTCATCCATGAAATTAATTTTTAAGTCAAATTAAACTTAAAAGCCAAATTTAGATTATTTAAAACCAAAAACCTAGTTCCCAAGTACAACCTGGTTTGAGGCTAGTGATTTTATCCTTGGGTAAATTAATTGAAAATTAATGAATTTGAGTCAATTGGGTTTTTCCTTAATTTTCCCATTTAAAATAAATTAGAGTGGCGACTCCTAAAAATCATTTTTAAAATCAACTAAATCCAAACCTAGGGGTTCCATCATGAATCTAAACCCAAATGAGCATCCCGATTCTCTCTAGCGGACTGAGTTGATGCTCAGGTGAGGCCTCATAGATTTACGTTAAACAAATTACAAACATAAAATTACAACACTTGTTTCTTGATGTTCCCACTAGGCATCTTCATACGTTGAACCTCTTCTTATTCTTACATCTATACATCTCTATATGTACAATAGTAACCTTGGCATTCCAAGGTGAGATTGCAAAAGCAAAAGAGCTTATAGGCTCAATGAAATTAATTTACAACCTAAATGAGTAATTAACATTTAATCACATCTCATCAAATAATAAAATTAATTATTACATATCCACATTAGAAATCAAACATTATGGTTTCCTAATCCATGATCAATCATCCATGCCTCTCAAACAATAATAAAACATATATATATATACAACAATTGCATTTATAGATATGTTGTTCATCATTGGAACATTTCCAAATTTTGGAACATTTTCAAAAAATCCATTTTGAATATCACATATTCAAGGTTTCTATAGCTTAAAATCATATTTGAAGTCATAGAAATTTATTTGATTGAAAAATAAATGCAAAACAATTTTGAAAAAAATTAAAGTTGGGTACAAACACAGTGAAAATCACGACCACCTTCGAGATCGTGATATGGATTTTACGGGCACAAAATTTGAATCGTAGTTGCAATTCTCTAAATCGACAGAACAACTTTTGTTCTGATCCACTCATTCAAGGGCACGACATCATTCTCGCAGTCGCAATATGCCAATCGCGGTCACAATTCTTGATTAGCAAGCGAGAATTCTCTATCTGAGAGCACAACATTTGTGCAACAACTCCTTTTCAACCAAATCAAAACCTCTAAAACAACATATACAAAGGTTTACATAGAAGTTAAGTGGCTATGATACCAATTGAAGGAATGGTGGAACCAAATGTAGTGAAAGCAAGGTGGTGTGGTGAAATTTCAAACATTTTAAAATTTCACTTCACCCACTTTGGTCCAAAATTCATTCAAGCAATCAATTCATTTATGTATAAAACACATATGCATAGAAAGAAAAGGAAGTGTAATCAAATGACCTCTTGGAGGTTCCTTCTTTTTATAACAAAGAGCTTCCCAAGTGTGAAGCCTCTAGATCATCCACACGTAGCTCACCTTCAAGTTTCCATTTGGTTTCTTTGTTGTTCTTGAATCCCTCTCTTGGTTGCTCAAATTTGATTCTAGATTTTCCCTTAGGAAGTTAAGCTTTCTCTTTGATTTGTTTTAGGCTAAACTCATTTTAATTTGCAAGCACTTGTTCTTTCACAAAGGATAAAGAAAAGAGTTGAAGGTCAAAAGAAAAATTGAAGAAACTCTTTCATCTTTTCTTTCTCTCTCTCAACTTCTCTCTAAAAGCTTCAAAAATTGAAATTCATGTTCACTCCTCCTTAGAACATAAAACTCATAACTTTTATATTCTTTCCAAGACTTAAACCTTAAGTCTTCCCAAAGACAAAAAAAATACCCTTTTAGCTCATCATTTGGTGAAGGTGCAAAAGTGAACTTTGCTTCTTCAAATGGTGAAATGACCATTTTATACTTTAGGGGCAAAATGGACATTTCTATTAGCTAAAAGATGTAATTACAATTTTTAACCTTCATATAAAATTCTCTATCCCCTAAATCCATCATATGGACTTATGAATAGTGAATTTTATGTAACCCCTAAATTGTCTCTTTTCCATATCACATATCTCATATGTTAAAGGTTTTCACTAAGCTTAAAATTAAGTCTTTGATTTAGACCAAATCAATTTTCAATTTAATCTTTCTCATTTGCATCATATACAAATTAAGATTTAATTGAATAGAAACCTTTTTAGATTTAACATCAGGACATGCTAGGGTCCTTGTAAATTTAATTGCATGTTTAATCATTTTATCATTAATTGATCAGTTAAATACTTTAATTAATTATTATGGTAAACCTTTTATACTTGAAAGATGATCACTATGGGGTGTTTAACTTTCTAGGTTCATGTCTAATTAGCAATTGGAATAAGAAAACATTTTTTTCTACTAATGTGAAATCCCGACTTCACACTTAGTCCCATAAGTCATGAGTGACAGCTAGCAATCCATATCACAACTACCTAATTATAAATGAATATTTATAGTTGATAACTTTAAACATCACATCGACCATCGATCATAAATTATCATACACTAGAATCCCTTCATTAAAAATCCCAATCTCAGCTAGAATAATAGTTTATGTCAAACCCTAATGCCTTGATTTTATGTCCTTATCTCGATTCTAATTTTTTATGAGATTAAATTCCTACTAAAAACTCTTTTTAGTGAATCTTACTATTCTGGCTGAAAACTTTAGTTATTAAGAATAACCAGATAGCATAGGATCTTAACCTCGTTTACTCAAGATAATGAATTCTATCTTGGCAATCACTTACCTCCATACATAGCAAATTAGAACTATCACATGCCATATATCTGTACATGAATAATACATCTATGTAAGCAGTAATAAATCCTAACTACCTATGTATGAGATATAGTATCCCTCAAGTTAAAGGACTATATGATAAATCATTGACAAATAGTAAAACTCCATATTATTATCATCTAACGTCACAGTTTGACTATTCATCATATGAATATCCACATGTTTATATCGACATTTTATGTCAAGCAGCATGAGACTCACTACCTCTACAGTCATCCATATCACATATTAATTATAGAAAATAAATAGAGGTGATGATCTTCTAGAATTAATGATGCCCAGTCATTAATTCTATGACTATGAACATATTTAAAATATTTGTACAAGAGCAATTTGTCTCTCATATTGTCAACACTTGAAAATATATCCTCTTACAAATGCTTAAGGACTATATTTAATAATATGAAACATTTTTTACATTAAGAATATATTTATTATGCCATTGGGAATTAATATCTACTATTACATAACTATTATATGGCTCCTAGAGCACACACTGCTATCACAGTAAACAGACCTCTAAAAGCTAAAATTGCCAAAAAAAACTGCCAAAATGGGAAAATCTGGAAATAAACCCCTAGGAAAACCTATCCGTTTGACCTTTTAACCATCCTCATGTTATTTGAGATTGAATAATCAAACAACGTAACTAGAATCACAAAAAATAAATGAGAAATGGGCGAAACAAGCGAAATTGGATTTTTCTTCACTTTTTTGCAACAATCCCTCATTGGAAGATTACAAACTCTTCCTCCAGCCTTTCCCCTATAAATATAAGCCCCCTCATTTAGTTTTCTTAACCTCTTGACTTGCTTGATTAGCCTTTAGCCTTTGCATCACAAGCTTGATCCGCTAAGGAATGAGCTTTTTAGTTTAAAGTTTTCTTTTATTTTTATTTTATCTTTGCTATTGCTTATTACATTGCAAAGTAAGTTGGGTTGTAACTTTCTAAGTCTACCCATTGAGTCAAAAGTTTGCTACCGTATGAGGCAAGCTACCATCTACCATTTAAGGCTAGTTGTTGCCAGCCATTAAAGGTAAGTCTCCTTTCCTTTTCTTTTTTCCTTTTATTTATTTATTTATTTATTTATTTCCTTTTATTGTTTTCCTCCTTAGAATTTATTTATTGTCTCGCTCCTTAGGATTTATTTATTGTTTCCCTCCTTGGGATTCTCTCTTTTTCCTCCAAAGCTCCTTGCCTTTTTTTTTTAATTGATTCACTTAGGATAGTTAATTAAAATATGAACTAATAACTTAACTTATTAATTAATTAAAATCAATCAATCAACTCAAGAAAACAATCAAAAACATGATAAAGTTTAGCTAAATAAACCCCTTTGTAAGAAGGAAGAACTGCTTGGGTCCTGATTCCATTCGAAGGGATACATAGGCATGCTTGATTCATCAAGTATCGAATCCAATTAAATAAAACAACTTCTCCCGCATCATATTCTTCATTAATTTAATTTATTTTTATTCATTATACTAATTTTGTTAGGATTAGTTTGGAAAATGTCTGACTTTCTTAGAATCCATAAGGGCTAGAAGAAGTATCCCCTGTTTCAATTTTTCTTGTAAAATTTAATCTTTATATTTTATTCTTTTGCCTTTTACTATTTAAATGGATGAATCAATGATTTAGGCATATTATAATTGTTCATGCATTATATAAATTATTCAAGAAATCAATTTTAGTCATTTTGTATTGAACTTGCCAAACTAATTTTTTTCTAAATAAATCAAAAATTTAGTCTCCAAATCCTCTTTAGTAATCAAAGACTAGTGCACTTTTTCTATTGGGATAAAATTAGAGTGGCTACTCTTCAAAATCAACTAATCTGAAATCATGAGTTTAAACCCAAATGAGCATTTCAATTCCTTTTAGTGGATTGCACTGGTGCTTGGATGAGGCCTTATAACTAGATATACCAGAAGATGCTCCATTGGTTAAAGAAACTTGGGGAGAAAATTAGTTCCAATTTACAGATGATAAATGGAATGTCATTTTCAAGTCTTGCTATGTCTTCTTCCTTAATCATTGTTGAAGTCAGTTCCTTGAAAAATAAACTCAACTTTGTTAATAGTTTTATAACATCGCTCAGCAAAAATTCATGGAAAGCAATAGGGAGTAATCATTACATAAAAATGTGACATTCATGGCTCTTCATTCTAAACAACTTAAGTTTTCATATATCAACATATAGACCTATGTTGGATACATACCCATCAAAAAATCTGAGGTTTTTCAGCCATTCACATTTGACCTATTTACTCTAGTTATCTAGTGTATACTTCACCATTAGATATTTCTTGATTGTTTCATCCATTTGTAACTCTGAATGGCGGTAAAATTATTTTAGGTCTTCTTTTGATTTGACATTATCATTAATTTTTCCTTCGATATTTATTACCATATTGAAAATATTCTCAAACACATTCTTTTTAATGTGCATGACATCCAAATTATGCCTTATAAAATTAGTACTCTAATACAGAAAATTCCAGAATATACTACATTTTTTCTACCCACAATTGCTTTCTTTTGGCAATTGAAGCATTTACAGCTTTTGATCTGACCTCTGTCACTTTCAAAAATCTCAAACTAGTGATTTCCTCCAATATCTCTATACCCAACCATATCGTTGGAGCCGAATAATGAACTGCTTAATTCTTAATAAAGGAGGTCTTATTTTGTGTAAATTGATGATTAGGAGGTAAGAACTTACGGTAACAATCAAATCATGATTGCTTACCCCCTTTAGGAAGTGCGAAAGAATTAATGTTTCCATGCAATATGGACAAGCAAGTTTGCCTTATATACTCCAACTAGACAACACACTAAACATAGGAAAATCACTGACAGTCCACATCAAGGTAGTATGCATCTCAAAATTTTGCTTTGTTGATACATCATATATCTGCACATTAATTTTCCATAACTATATCAATTCCGCAATTAAAGGCTGTAAGAACACATCTAACTTCTATTTTGAATTATTTGGACTAGAGACTATTATAGCAAGAAATAGGTATTCCTCCTTTTTACACATCCCTGCTGTCAAATTATATGGGGTGATGATAATTAGCTAAGATGAATATTATTGTCTAGATTGACCAAAAGATTGAAAACCATCAGCACATAATCCCAAACAGACATTACTAGTTTCAGCAACAAATATTGAATTTACCTTATTGAAATGCTTCCATACTTCAGAATTTGAATAGTGTTGCATTACATCCTCTTCCTCCTCATGCTTAGCATACCACCTCATATATTTGGCAGTTGATTTAAAAGTATACAATCTCTGCAGCCTCAAAGTCAATGGAAAGTAGGATATTTTCTTCTAAGGAATCTCCTTCTTTGACGTATTAGCATCTCGATGTCTTGGATTATATCTAGAAAAATCACAAAACTTGCATGTATTTAGATTACTGTCTTCACCCTAATATAACATGCAATTATTTCTACAACAATGAATCTTATTAACTAGAAGTTCTAGTCCCTACATTAACTTTTAGGTGCTATGGAAATTTTTGACCATCGTATTATCATCAGGCAATGACTCATTATATCATTGTAATATCTCATCATAACACCTTTCAAACAAATGGTACTCTGATTTGATATTCAAGAGTCATACCATGACAGATAATTTTGATTGTTTTCATAACTAGGCCGCAAAGTCTCATTAACTGCATCTGACATATCATACAATTTTTGCGCAGTGAGATTTGGTTCTTCCTCAATTTTAGTCCATCAAATTTCAAACTAGCAACATCCATAACAATATTATGATATGCAAATGGAGAAGTATCATAATTAACTTCAGTTCAATTTTCATCCATAAATGAAGTTCCAGACCCACTAATTTTACCATGCAAATACTAATCTTAATAACCTGAGACAAAACTCCTCTTTACAAGGTGCAGCTTGAAGGTATTTGAATCATAAAAATTCTGATTTTGACATTTATTATGAATATATGATATCTAATCTTTCTTCCACTCATAAATTGAGACTAAGATGTAGCAAATTCAATTATATGGTTTGCACCTTTTAAAAATTTTGAATGTAGATACTTATCCTGAAGTCTAGAATACATCCAATTTTTATCTGATCTCATGACTAAATCCTAAAAGTTAAGGAAATAACATTTCAACAATTCAATCACATAGAAAAAAAAAATCCTCCAATATGTGTTGCTTTTAATTTTAATTAAATTTTTAATATCTAATTCTACCTCCTTATATCTCCTTCCCAATAGGGTAAGAGCCTAACCTATTTAGAAACTCATTGCTATAAAACTATTATTGCTACATTCGAAATTCATAATCTTACATAAATTCTGGCGGTATCTCCTTACAATTCTCTTAGTGCACCAAATGAAAAATCTCATAAATTAGGATATTTTTCAATATGCACTAAGAGAACATATAAAAGATGATTCTGAAATTTCAAAAAAGAGTATGAAATCAAATCAAGCTATTACGACAATGATATTTCTAAACTGTCCACTTTAGATAATTCAGTACCCGCTCATCATCTGATGAGAAGCATACCAAATAGGTCTCCATGGTTATATCTAAATTTATTTTTCATTTTCAAATAACTGTATTTTTGGGCTTTTTATTGTGCAAAGTCCAAAAATACAATTAATAATGATTGAACGTCTTAACATAAATAATAACCTTATAAAAAAAATAAATTCATCAATTTTTTCTAATTCACAACATAACAAAATCACAACATAAAATTCAATATATAAAATAGGAGATTATATGCAATCAAATAATTTGACTATTTATTTGGTATTCAAATTATAAATTTTTCATCCAAATTGAAAATTTATTATTTTTTAGAATTTCATAATTAAGTTGATGTCTAATATTAATTTTTAAGAGTAATTTTACTCCTAATTTTACTTTTTTATTTTTGGTATCTATAATTTCTTGTTGTATGGAAAATTTAATTTTTTCTTGATTTTTGTATATTTTTTATTAATCCTAAATTTAATCCTAATTAAAAATATTTTTTTTATTTTAGGTATTTTATGAAATGCTTGCAAATAAAATTTTTGGCTGTATGGCAAATTTATTTTTCTATCTTTGTATATTTTTAATTAATCCTAATTAAAAATAAATTAATATAATTTTTGGTATTTCATGAAATGCTTGCCTTTAAAATTTTTCTTTTTATGGCATCTTTATTTTTTTTTTATCTTTCTGCATTTCTAATTAATTATAATTTACTTACAATTAAAAATTATTTTTCATTTTTGGTACTTATTAAAATTCTTGCATTTAAAATTTATTTATTTGATGGCATATTTATTTTTTCTTCTTCTTTCAATATTTTTAATCAATCATACTTTTTTTTATTCCTAATTAAATTTTTTTCTATTATTGGTATAATGCTTACATTGAAATACTATTTGTTTATGGCATATCTTTTTTCGCTTCTTTTTATATTTATAATGATTATATTTTTAAATTATCATTTTACTTTTTATTAATTTTTTTAATATTAATTGATTGGGTTCATAGTTTTCATTTTATGGCATTTTTATACTTTTATTTTAATGGCATTTTAATTTCATTTTAAGGCATATTTTTACTTCCATTTTATGGCTTTTTTTTTTTTTTACTTTTATTTTTCATATCAATAACTTGGCATTTTCTTTATAAGAAATTAACTAACTTACTTAGTTTTTCATTTACAGGCAATTTTACGGCATTCTTAGTTTATATATATATATATATATATATATATATATATATATATATATATATATATATATATATATATATATATATATATATATATATATATATATATATATATATGCTTGTAATTGTTGAATTTAAGTACATATATTGACTTTAATAAAATACATACAAAATACATGCCTATTGAAAAATACATAAAATATATACATATACAATAATTCAAGATATATACAAATTACATATAAAATATACATATGAAAAATTTTTAAATTACACATAATTATATGTTTATTTATAATTGTTGGTGGAAATTTTTATGAATGCAAGCGTGCCATGTGTGTAAGATACATGAACTGATTTCTTGCACCTATTGACTTGTAAAATTAGTGTGATTGTGGATATCCAAGTTTTCTTAGCCACAGTTCACTTGGATTCAACAAAATGCCAATAAATTAAATTGAAAAACTATTAGAATTGGAAATTAAATGAGCTTATAAACACATTAATTGAAATGAAATTGAGCTTGAATTACATTAATTGAAATTGTATTAAAAGGAAAATATTCACAGTATGAAATGGAAATATTGACAGTAAAATGAACTTAACTTAAACGACAAAAGCTTGGAAATTGAAGTGTTTGAACAAAGAAATTGAGAAAATGATTACTTGAAAGGAATTGAAGTGCTTGAATATTGAAGTATTTGCTATAGCTTTGGCTAGTTTTTAGATTGATTGTCTGTGTTGAGCATTTTCTTGCTTTTTGTAGTTTGCTTCTCTCTTTGTAATTGCCCATTACACCACTCATTTTTTAATTCACGTTGCTCTTTAAATATCTTAACTCAACTTTATCCAAAACTGCCCACTACCCATAACTTCCAGCTTAGTCAATCTCTACTCACAAATTAATTTACTAAATAAATTAATTTTGTTTGATAAATGGATTAGATTTATAAATGGGCTAAAATATATATGGGCTTGAGCTGCAAATTTTAGTGCAAACAATAATAAATAAATTTCATAACTAAAATTAATATACCTACCTCTTGAAGCGCAGTAACCAAAGAACATGACAAAAAAAATCAAAAGAAACTGAAATAAAATTACAAGTCAAAAATTACAAAAAATAACAAATTACAAAACTATAAATAATTAAATAAAAAATTATAGAAATTCCTACTATAAAATATTCTCAAAAAATTCAACTATAAAATTCTCAAATATTCTCAATACACAAAAAAAAAAATACAAATTTTAACAAATTACATAAAAACAAAAATTCCAAAAAAATTATATACTCTAAAAATTCCATAAATGTGAATTTACATAAAAATTTTTAACAAATTACATCATTTATCATACAAAAATTAAAATACAAAATTTCAATAAAATACAAAAATTATAGAAATTCCAAACAATTTACAACAAAAATCATATACAAAATCTATTATATACCAAATTTATAGACAGAAATTACATACAATATTTCCAAAATTTCAAGTAAAAATTCCAAAATTTCCAACAAAAGTTCAAAAACAATTCCAAAAATTTCATAATTAAAAATTACAATAACAAAAGAGAAACAAAGAAAATCAAAATCAATATTCAAAAGAAATATATATATATATATATATATATATATATATATATATATATATATATATATATATATATATATATATAATGTGCAAACACTTACCTGACAAATGGATGGCGATGGAACCGACAAACAGATGGACGGCGGCTAGCGGCGAGGATGGTAGAGTAGCAGAGAAGAAAGGAACTAGAGAAAGAGAAGAAGAAAGAAAAGATGAAGAAGAAAGAAAAGATGGGTTTTTATAGAGAAATTTAATGATCAAATCCCCGACCATTTACCCATTGAATTTAAATTGTATTAAACATTTACTAACTGAATTAGTGAACGAAAACCTCGGGTCAAAAACAAATGGTTGGTTATCAATCGGTACTCAGTCAGCAAATCTTTAAACTTTTTGTATATTTTTATTACATTTGCCAACTATTTTACAGACTATTTGATTTTAACATGTGGCAGTCAATAGCTAAATCGGTTAGTAATTTTTAATGTCATCTAAACTTTCACGCCTGACTTTTGGTTTACAATTGATCAGTAATTGGTCAGCAAAGTGTATAATTTACCAACTGATTATCGACCGATATATTTTTGTCATGTGGCATTCAATCGCTAATTCAGTTGATAAACATTAATGCCCGCTAAAGTTTCGTGCCTGACTTTTAGTTTACATTCAGTCGATAACTGATGATCAATCAATCAGTAAATTAACACGCCAATCATTCCTGCCAAACTCATCGGCCGATTTCATCAGTCAGTAATTTTAGTTTGTAACCGGTCAGTAATATGTAAATCAGCCGGTAATTTCAATTTGTAATTGGTCAGTAATATGTTAGTATTTTTATTATATTTTTTAGTTTCAACTTCAGTAAGTAATTTCGATCGATGAGTTTGTGTTTCCTTGTAGTGTAACTATTGTAAACTCTTCAACTAACAAACATTACAAATTTCAAAAGTTACTAATACCCAAAATTCATATATTAGAAATTGAACTTCCGCACTACCATTATATCGATACCCCATTGCAATAAGTCTATTTAAGTTTACATTAAAAAATAGAAAAAGATAATAACTTAAGTCTATTTAAGTTTACATTAAAAAATAGAAAAAGATAATAACTTGATGAAGCTTGAATTTTAATGGTGTCACTCTTTCATGACTTTAATTGGATTTGGTCTCATTAAAAAATTTGCCTGTTTATTACATTGGAAGTAAAAGTGAAAAAAAAATTAAAATTAATGATTGAATTCAATTATCTTTGTTGACATGATGAACCAAACAAAAGCAATCATCAATCAATTAATAGCAAATTAATCAGAAAAAATAAATATTATAAAACTAATAGAGCACTCAAGTCATGAACATTAATAGTTAGTGTTTGAATTAAAAATATAAATTAAATTTATTAAATATACGTTCAACTTCATCCCAAAACTAGGAGTCTCTTCATAGCTGTATATGCCCTAGGAGCCATATAATAGTTATGTAATAGTAGATATTAATTATCAATAGCACAATAAATATATTCATAATGTGAAAAGGGTTTCATATTATTAAATATAATCCTTAAGTATTTGTAAGATGATCTATTTTCAAGGGTTGAGATTATGGGAGACAGATCGCTCTTGTACAAATATTTTAAATATGTTCATGGTCATAGGATTAATGAATGGGAATCATTAATTTTGGAAGACCATCACCTCTGTTTGTTTTCTATAATTAGTATGTGATACAAATGATTATAGAGACAGTAAGTCTCATATTGCTTGACATATGATGTCGATATAAACACGTGAATATTCATATAATGAATAATCAAACTGTGACATTAAATGATAGTAATATAGGGTTTTACTATTTGTCAATTATTTATCATCTAGGTCATAATAGTGCATATAATCCTTTGACTTGAGGGATATTGTGTCTCATACATAGGTAGTTAGGATTTATTACTGCTTACATAGACGTACTATTCATGTATGGATATATGGCATGTGATAGTTCTAATTTGTGATATATAAAGGTAAATGATTGCCAAGATAGAATTCATTACCTCGAGTAAATGAGGTTAAGATTCTATGCTATCCGGTTATTCTTGATACTTAAGTTCTTGGCCAAGAAAGACAGATTCACTAGAAAGAGTTTCTAGAAAAAATGTAATCTCATCAAGAATTAGAACCAAGATAAGGACATAAAATCGTGCCACATTAGGGTTTGACATAAACCATTAATCTAGCCAAGATTAGGATCTTTAGTGAAGGGATTCTAGTGCATGATAATTTATGATCCATGGTCCATGTGATGTTTAAAGTTATCAACTATAAATATTCATTTCTAATTAGGTAGTCGTGATATGGAATGCTAGCTGTCATTCACGACTTATGGGACTAAGTGTAAAGTGGGGATTTCACATAGAGAAAAATATTTTCTCATTCCCATTGCTAATTAGACATGAACCTAAAAAGTCACACACCTAATAGTGATCACCTTCCAAGTGTAAAGGTTTACCATAATAATTAATTAAAATATTTAATTAATTGATTAGTGGTAAAATAATTAAACATGTAATTAAATTTACAAGGACCTTAGCATTTCCTGATGCTTAATCGAAAAAGATTTTTATTCAATTAAATCTTAATTTGTATATGATGCAAATTAGAAAGATTAAATTGAAAAATGATTTGGACTAAATTAAAGACTTAATTTTAAGTTTAATGAAAACCCTAAACATATGAGATGTGGCATAAGCGCATATGTAATATGGAAAAGAGGCAATTTAGGGGCTAAAGAAAATTCAATATTCAGGAGCCCATGTGATGGGTTTAGAGGTTAGAGAATTTTCTACTAAGATTAAAATTATAATCACATCTTTTGATTAATAAAAATGACCATTTTACCCCTAAACGATAAAATGGTTATTTCACCATTTGAAGAAGCAAAGTTCATCTTTGCCCCTTCATCAATGATGAGCTAAAAGGGTGAAATGTTCTTGTGGTGCAAAAAATTAATGGTTAAGTCTTCTAAATGATATAAAAGCTTCAAGTTTTATGCTTTAAAAGGGTGAACATCATTTTGAAGTTGAAGCAATTTTGAAGAGAAAGAAGTTGAGAGAAAAAGAAAAGAAGAAATAGTTTCTTCAAGTTTTCTTTTAGTCTCTAATTCTTTTCTTTGTTCTTTGTGAAAGAACAAAATTGCTTGCAATTTGAAAATGAGTTTAGTCCAAAACAAACCAAAGAGAAACTTTAACTTCCTAAAGGTTTTTTAAGGGGAAAATCTTGAATCAATTTGGGCAACCAAGAGAGGGATTTAAGAACACCAAAGAAACCAAATGGAAACTTGAAGGTGAACTAGGTTTGAATGATCTAGAGGCTTCACAGTTGGGAAACTCTTTGTTAAAAAAAGAATGAACTTTCAAGAGGTAATATAATTACTCTTCCTTTTTCTTTCTATGCATTTTTTTTTACACACAAATTAATTAATTGCTCGAATGGATGTTTGGACTAAAAATGGATGAAGTGAAATTTTAAAATGTTTGAAATTTCACCCCCACCACTTTACTTCCGCTGCTTTTGGCTCCACTATTCCTTCATCTCCCATCCTTGAGCTTCTTTAACTAGCTTCTTCTTGAGGTCATTCTTGCCAATTTCTTTCTTTTCACCTACTTTGTTGATTGGAGCCACTAAATCATCCTCTGAAATGTCCACTACATGTGTCTTCTTCCTTTATCATATTGTCATCGCTAATTGTTGGGAAATCTTCTACCATTTCTATAAAAAAAAAAATTAGGGGTTTTTTTGGGTTTTTGATAGTGATAATGAAAATAAAAACAAGTGGATTTTCTAGATAAAGAAAAAGAAAATATCTATCTCCTTTTGATATAGATCAAGAAAACCAAAATAAATTGCCTACATATAGCTAGCACAAAGACTAATTTTAGTGAATTCATGGTGAATGACATTAGGGCATTTGAATTGGAGAGGATGAAATTAGGGGGATTTGAGTTTGAGAAATAGCATATTACTAAAATAACCTTCATACAAATACATAATCTATTATTACTGTACAATTTACTTTTGCTATATATATTACACTATTCTTTTGCTTTTCACAAATTAGTGGAACCATTTTATTTTTTATTGCTCTGCTACCCAATTTTATTCGCTGGCCGTGATGTATAAACTTTTCCATTATCCTAATTAGGGTAACCAAAACCAAACTAAAACTATTGAATCAAACTGAAACTGACCTAAATAAAACCAAAATTAAAATCATTTTTCAGTTATGGTTTCAATTTGTAACCAAAACCATGAGGAGTTAGGTTTTTATTTTGGTTTCTATAATAAATCAGACTAAAAACCAAAATCAGCAATTTCAAATCAAACTAGCGATTTCAAATCAAAACAGACGGTTCAATTAAATTGGTCATATAATTATATTTTAATAAATTAAAGTAAAAAATTAAGTGCAAGTATTTTTTTTAATATGCAATTGTATTTTAATAAATTTTATTGCTTATTAATTTTATTTAAATTATTCCATTATGTTATATTAATTTTTTAATCAAAATTAATATAATAAGGTAATTGGTTTGAAACTAGTTTTAGACTTTAATGAAGAAACTGGTTTCAAATCGAAACCGAAATTAAAATCGGTCAGTTCTAAATAAAAATTGAAACCGTAAAAATTGGTTATAGTTTTGTTTGAACATTTAATTAAACCAAAATAATTGATTTCAAACTGAAATCAATGGTTCGATTAAATCAGTCATGCCTAATCATGATCTTCAACTTTTCAAGCAACCATCACTGAGCTTTCATCACTTGAAAAAGTCGAGAAAGGCGCAAAAAGCTGTATATTGAACAAAACCTAAAGAGAAGTGGAGAGAAAAAAACCTCCCACCAGAGCCTCCGTTATAAACAGAGAACTAGAGGAAAAGAAAGAGACTATATTTGTTACTTTGTACTTGATTGCTTCTAGGATTTCATGCAGTGCGCCAAACATTGAAGACTTGATAAATAAGTTTGATTAAGATTGAAATTGACTTTGTTTTGTATATAGTGAACAAAGCATAATGGCTTTGATAGAAATTGGAATTAATCTTGTGTATTTTGTGAGGAAAATTTATTAATTGTAAAGCATATTTGTGCACCGAAATGCATAACTACTCATACCAATAATGCACTTGAAGTTACACGTAAAGTTGACCAGGTATTTTTGTGTTTAATCTGCATAAAATTTTAGAGTTAAGGGGGTTAAATATGTCATTCTGAAAATTCAAGGTATCACGCGGCTTTTTTGTAAAAATATAATTGCTAAAATTTGCACAGTCTAAATACATAGTTTAAGATTTTGAGTGCAAAAGTTGATAAAAGCAACTTTAAGCATGCTTGGCCATTTCCAATGACCAATCATATTTAGATTATTTAAAATACATGCTACCTAACTACTAAATTTTTGACAAAAATATAATTACAACAAACATTTATAACATAGTTCAAAATATAAATTTTTCACTAAAATGTAAACTAGAAAATATCTAAGTAAATTCTCAATTCTCAAAATAGACATAGCTCCTAGTCTTCTCAATAACATCAACATCATGGAAATGACAAGAAGCTAAGATTCCTATTGGTGTTAACAATGAAATCATTAATTGGGTACCTCCACCAGTAAATTATTTTAAGTCCAACATAAATGCTAAAATGCTAGGGGATGGAGTAATAAGAGTGGGATGAGTTGCTAGCAGGGACTTGGGCCAACAGGAGCTGACAATGGGTTGTTACTCTTGCAAGGTTACTATTCAGTTGCTATTGCTGAAGCTAGTACTATTCTATTCACCATGAAGTTTTCAAGACACCCTCTCATCCCATCATATCAGAGAGTGATAGCAAGGTCACATTGGACACCATTTAAGTTGTTGGTGGAAGATACATATCAAAGTTGAATGTTGTTGGTGGAAGATATATATCAAAGTTGAAGCCCTTAATTTTGATGACTGCCACTTTGCTTTTATAAAATGTTATTACTAAATATGTAGCCCATTTAATTGCTAAATTGTTTAATACATTAGGATGATTTCCCTTCAACAATTCTATTAGTTGGTTAGTCTGAAATTTTGTTGAATGCATTGCTAGGAGTACAACCACCATATGCAGGTGGTATTCATAGGAAAATTTCTGAATATTTGCAAAAGGAAAATTAGAGATATTAGCAAGTAGTTCTAAAAAATAAAATCCGAGTAAATTAGGGATATTATCAAGTAAAATCTGACACATATCTCACACATAGACACACAAAATGGACCAAACTCATGCGTTCACAAACCCACCACCTTTGGTTGCATCTTTCCAAGCCATCAACACACTTGTCCTAATAAAATGCTTTATAGGACTTGTATTTTTCTAATGTGAGATACAAGACTATCTTTTCAAATAACACTTGTATGTACATATATATAATACTAGAAAATATTTACCCGCATGTTGCTACGGGCAAACTTCCTCACTTCATTCTCATATATAGACGTCCCAATAGT
>CANTUT010000671.1:330000-410000 GCA_947687605.1 Reutealis trisperma
TGAATTGCGGCTTTGTCCCAAAGAACAATATCCAACTTAGCACCCCTAAACACAATTCATATATATTCACAAAAGGAATTTAAAGGAATGGCAAAAAAATATTTAATCCATAAACAAAATAGAAAGTTATACTCAGAATCTTTAATCTGGACACATCTTTTCTTTGCAATCCTGCCAACCAGTCTTAATTCTTCAATACCTCCAACCACAATGATTTGCCCCAAAATATCTAAAAAAAGAATCATGGTTAGACCAAATACATCAATACATTATTTGCTATCATCATATAAAAAAAAAATTACACAGCACCTATCAAATGTGTTTTATTTCCAATCTTCAATTTAACATTTTTGAAATCCAATAACTCAAAGCAATCAAATGGTACAGGGTTGTCATCTTCATTTAATGTCTTAATAAATGCATTCTTCAACAATTTAATTTGCAATGGATGACTGCTGACTTTGTAGCTCGATTGTGTAAGAAGAATCAAAAAACCAGAGATATGATATATTTGTCCTTCAACCAATGTAGGGCGAAAATGATCGATACAATATTTTGGGATTACACCCTGCATGGTGTCACCCTTATGAGGAAAAAAAAATTAGAATGAATAAACACACAGTAAAAATGAAATTAAAAAGTAAATAAGAAATCATAAGGACAAACAATAATACCTTTTCATCAATCATCAAGAACTCAAGAGTATAAACATCGTCAGAATTGTTAATATTTGCAAATTCCCACACCCTTGCAATTCAAACTTTAATATGGATGTTTTTACACCCTCCATTGACTTCAGAAAGCAGCGTATATGACATTTTTGGAATGTATGAAATAGGATTTAAAAAAAAAAAGATTAGAAAAAATAACAATAGGTGACATCCACATCAAAAAGGGAAAAAATGCATCTTTAACTTATCTGATAGTCAGAAACAAATCATCAAATATCTCATGATAAACAACATTTTTTGTATAAGCTAAATATTCACTACTACTACCAGTTTCTTTTTTATTTATTAATATTCGCAAACCCTTATGGGATGTAACTCTAAATAATGCAACATACAACTGACCATGTGAAAACAAACGATCATACATGTATAATCCAACCTGTTTCGAGGTTTGGCCTTGACTTTTATTTATTATCATACAGTAACATATTCTCAATGGGAATTGCTATCTCTTCAAAACAAAAGGATACTTATTTTCACTATGTGAAAGAATAATTCGCGGTATGTACACCTTTTTCGCGATATGAGAACCACTTATAATGATGGCTTCAATAACTCTAGTTCCTAAATTTGTAATCATTAATCTTGTACCATTACACAAACCAATGCTAGGATCAATATTTCGAAGAAGCTTGACTAGAACATTCTTTTTTAATCTTAACTTATGTTGAGGAAATCCATTGAAATTCAAAGTATTCAAAAACTCAACAGGATAAATAATTTCAAATTCATCAGAACCATTTGATGTTTTACATATTGAGTTAGAGCTGTAATAAATTTTTTCTTCTTTAGATATCAAATCAACGATTTTTTTATTAATAACATCAACAATTTGATTTGTAGGAGTTATGATGGCTCTATTCTTTATGTATAAGTGATTAGTATATTTTTCTAAAAAGTTGGGATAAGTAGAGTTTATACTCTTTTTTATTGGGTCACTACATTTTCTAATTAAAAGATCATTAGGGATTTTTATCCAATTATTTTCTTCATCAAATTCAACCATCTTTTTTTGTATGTTCCTTTCCATCACCGATTAATAAAATCGATTCAGAAAAATCAAGCAAGTTACCATTCTCATCAATTTGATCAGCAGCTGACTCAAGATGCCTATTAATCATTAATTTATAAACTTTAAAGAAACTCCATAAATAAGACCGCGTTATCGATGCATTTATGATATCCTCTTTTGAACCATTGACAACAGCAGGCAAAATTTATCTAAAATCCTCTCCAAGCAATATAGTTTTCCCACCAAAAGGATTATTGATTTTTTCATCTTCTAAATCACATAAGATATCTCTAAATGACCTATCTAACACTTCAAAATAGTGTTTATGACTCATGGGGGCTCCATCCCAAATTATTAAATAGGATTCTTTTATTAATCTCACTAATTGGGTCCCCTTTTTTATTTCACATGTCGATGATTCATTTAAATTAATTGGTATTTTAAATTTAGAATGAGTTGTTCTACCACCAGATAATAATAATGCAGAAATACCAGATGATGATACGACTAATACAATCTTTTCTTCAAATCTTAGCCTTGATGTAATTATTTCATATAGATATGTCTTACCTGTTCCACCATAACCATAAATAAAAAAAAACAATCCTCCTTTATTGAGTTTGACAGCACTAATAACATCATTGTATATTATTTGTTGTTCAGAATTCAATGTCAAAATCAACGAATCATGTTTATGCTTTAACTCATATACATCATAATCTAATTCTTCAAGTAAAAACCTATTATTAATATCAAGACTTAATGATTTTTCAGGCAAAGGCAAGTTATGATCAATCAAGGAGCTAACATTTTTATTAAAAAAAATTTCAAGTTCAACTAAAACTCTGTTTTTCAAATTATAATAAAAAATTATTGCAATTGGAATTTCTAATATATTTCTTAACTCATATGTAATATCATCAGCAAAATGCTTCCAAAATAGTTCAAAAACCTCATTTGGTTTTCCAACTTCACAGAAAAGTATGAGCACCATAAATAAATGTCTAAGTTGAACAGATGAAGCATGTAGAATTGCCTCTTCCATCGCATTAATCCATTCCATATCATTTCCTAACAAATCATAAGCATAATAGGCAGACTGGAAAGTTAAATGAACAACACCATCAACAGTTTTAATATCAGCAAATGTTTTGAGTCCTCTTAAGATATTCAAAAGCATCCTTAAGTAATATAATTCACTAGAACTTGGATTTTTATATATAATTCTACTAATACAATGTCCTCTTTTTCGTCTAGTCCACATCTTTTCTTTATTATGTCATACCCACCTTGTTGGAAATTCAACATATATAAGAGTCCTAGAATCTTCAAACCATTCATTTGTGGCCATCCACTCAATAAACATAGTATGACCTAATTCTGAATTACATGAACATAACCCAAATAACTCGACGGTTGAAAAAAAAAAAAAAAAACCCTATTCATATATTGCAAATGCACTTGCAATTTTTCCACAGCTGGCTCTCTATGATGTACAAGGAATTCAAATAACCTCCATACAGCCTCACAAGGAATTAGAAAATGGAAATCTAAAAAAGTCTTTATCTCATCAACTATAACCCCATCACCAATTCCAGTCGCACTCCCATCATCTCTAAAATTCTCAGCAACCGCTCAAATTCTATCAGTCCCTTTTGTAATATATTTAAATAGATATTTAACCATGGTCGACTAAACACAAAACTCAAAACAAATGTGAGCTCTGTATTTACAAACTAAATCTTTATTATAAGGAACAACAAATCTGTTATCTATTTTTTCTTTGTTTTTAACAACAAAACTCCCACTGTTCCTACATTTGTATATAGCAAAACCATTCGAATCAATAACTGTCTTATCCTAATTTTTTTTAGGGAAGAATTTTGAACATTTATTATTCTTCATGCATGGAGAAATTGGATTAACAGGCCCACATGGTCCATGCACCATAAAATCTCGAAACTATTTCATATGCTTCAGGTTCAGTTTTTGCACATGGCAGCTCAACTAATATCATCAAATCAATATCTGAGGATGTAGTTAGTTTATAATTCTTGTCTAACCAGACCAAACAATGTATATGAGGCAATCCTCTTTTTTGAAACTCAACTGTATATAGCAATGGTATGGTTTTTTCGAAGTGTTCATGCTTTCTTATATCTTCTAGCAAATGGTTAAGCTTAACTTTGAAAACACGACTGATAACATCAGGTCTGTCTTCAAGCTTTTGACCAATGATATAATCAAGCATCCTTTTAATTTCTAGCCACAATGGATTACATATGAAAGTTATAAAGAGATATGGATGCCCATAAAATTTGTATATAGCCATAGCATCATCATAATGCTCTATCATATACCTAAGACTGCAAATATAGCTAGAAGGCAATATTATGACTGGTTTTCCAACATCACTAGTACTTGTAACACTCCGTCGAACAGCATTCTTAATTCCTATGTAAAACTCATATCTTAATTCCTTCTGATTTCTTTGAATGTAATCCAATCTTTCTTCCTCAACACAAGAAAAGGCATCAACGACATATTGTTAGAACAAACGACCACCTCTCAATAAAGTTGTGCCTTCATTCAAACGTTGTTGCAATCTATATGCATAATATTCATGCATTGTTGCAAATTTTCTGGAAAGAGTAGCATGGCAATCAATTGCTGCATATTGAATATCTATATTATATCCATCCTCACCATAAGGGAATAATATTGGGTATTGCATTGCCATTAGACTTAGTTGTAAAGCACTAAGTCGCTTTAATGTTCCACATTCATCTCAACAACTATATCATGTTCTTTATCATATAAGCCAAAATCGCCTACAATTAAACCTACTATCTCTGAAGATGGTAGAGCGTTGTATTGTAAACCATCACTATCCCTTCTCCCTAATAATCACTACTTAACTTGTGCGAAATCATTTTCTTTGAATCTATCTTTAACCATTCTAAAGGATTTCACAATCTGATTATGTTCATCAAACATTTGAATGAGCCCAGCAACAATTATTTCATTTATAGTCCTATCAAAGTCATCACATAAAAAAGAAGAAATTCTATTTTTTACTTCATTTTCCATATCGTATATATAAAGCTTTGCAAATCTAGGTTTTTCATTGCCAATGGGAAGGAGAGAACCCATTAAATGGGGATTTTGGCCAAAAATCTTAAACACAAGAGGGCCGAATCCATCATTGATTCCACGATCTATTTTTCAGCCCATAGACAAAAAGGCAAACATAGAGTTATAAAGTCTTATTAATCCCCTAAATCTCATAGCAAGAGAGCCCCCATTATAATCTAAAAGTCTAGCAAGAAAAGGAGGCCTTTTTTTCAAAAGAGGTAGTTTAACCATTCTAGCTCGGCAACAGATAGTATAAAGACCACTAGTTCTTCTCGAGCTAGACTTAAGATGCTCACCAACCCAATGCAATGCTCCACAATATGAGCATTAATTATCTGGCATTCCTAAATCTAATTTTTGAAGATAACCAGCTAAAACAAGAAAAAAGAAAATAGTCAAAAAAATAGAATTAGTGAAATGACAAGATATGTAAAATATAATGTATAAATGAAGATAACAAAACACATACTCCTTTGAGTCTATGCAGAACTTTCAAGATTTGCTTGTATAGATACATCACAAGAAGTAGAAGCATCATTAATAGACATAAGATGCCTCCTCTTATTAGATAGTATGTGCGAAAATGAAGATAAAAGAGAATATGTTGTTCTATAAGAATATGTAATATAAATACATAGCTTTTAAAATGCCAATGGTAATAACCATAAATATATAAATAGTGATCACCTCCAGGATAAGGTGTGGCTATAATATCAACATCAACTAAACATCCATCACGACAATGGAGCACAACATCATTTATGACCTAGTTGGAGTTAGTCCTTCTAACATTGCTTAGTTGACGGGAGTTGTCATCTGAGTTTTTTTCTCATTTTTTTTTACTAAAATTGTTCCTCTAAATAATTAACGAAAAAGCACAAAACACATAAAATGAAACACCTAGTCTATCATCGAAAGCCTCAATCACAACATTAAATAGATCATCAGCATTCAAAACGTCAGGATTCAAAGCATCCATGTATAAATCTATTTGCAAGAAAAATAATATAATAAAACATACAGAACCAAAGGCAAAAGCAAAGTGCAAAGAGTAGCAAAACATACCTCTGAGATACAAATAGGAATCAAAATAAGAGGCCAATGATCCATATGAAAAGAATAGTTCACAATTCAAATCGAAACAATCAAAACACCCGCAATAATCAACAAACGAATAGTGCAATGCACAATATGAAAAAGAGAAGATCAAATCAACATATTAAAAATTCACTCCTAAAATATACCATAAAATATTTTAATATACAAAAAAAAAAAAGAAAAAAGAAAATATTAGACCAACATAACATAAAAATACAAATATATGAACCACATTTATTTGTAATAAACAAACAAAATGTAAAATAATTAAGAAATATATTCTACCAAAAAAAATACATAGGAGATACATCCAATCTATTCATCTAAGTTTTTTCCTTGCGAATTAAGCTTAAGTAAAAGAAAACAAAGAAAGTTCTAAACTAACTTGCGTGCGAAAATCCAACAACTAACATACAAATTATTTCAAATATCATAAAATACTTATATTAAATAAATATATAATCAAATAAAAAAAATAACAACAAAGCGCATAGGAATCATCAACATATACAGTATAAAATATACCCAAATGCATCCAAACTATACAACTTGATATACAAAGTAAATAGACATTTGTTTTCATTTTTTTGCACACATGTCAAAAAATTAGCATGTCATTGTAGCTATAAATTTTATGTAACTTGAGATAATCACGTCGAAAGTTAAATATAATCATGATGAAAGTTTATTAACTTATGACAATCACTATATTTTTATCTAACATGCGATTTAAAGACCTTTTTTTCTTCATTTTTCTAATCACAGCATTTCAAATTTAATACCATACATAACTTTTACAATCACATAACAAAAAATGCGAATGTAAAAAGCTTTAAATGATTCTTTATCCAAAAAGAACTCTATATATATATATATATATATATATATATATATATATATATATATATATATATATATATATATATATATATATATAATGGATAACTTATATAGTTATATGATTGAAAGGCAAGCTTAAATTTATTACAAATTTTAATTGATTATTTATCTCAAATGAGCTATATCTATAAAATAGAACACACACACACACACACACTATATATATATATATATATATATATATATATATATATATAATGCAAATGTAAATTCATTTCAAATTTTAAAGTTTTGCTCAATATATAAAATTATATCTAATGACTTTATCTTAAAATAAGTAAATCTGAATAGCTTTCAACAATTACAGTGCAAAAAAAGCCAAAATCCCTAGAAACTACTGCTTTGCTTCATGCCTCATAAAATGACACAGTTGAGATATGTATATAGTATTTTTTTGTTTTCAAAATATAAACAGAGAGTAATTTTTTTTTCCAAGCATTAAGACCAAGAATTGTATTTGACTGGACCTTATTTGCAGTTAATACAAAAGAAGACCCGGCCACTTAATTCAAAGGAACGATGAAATAGTATATTTACATACCTATAAACTCTTATAACCCAAGAGGCTAGAAACTCTCATAATTTATTTTCTCCTCAACTACCATTCATTTCATACATAATAAAAATCAAAATTGCCTTCGAATGATGTTTCAGCAACCAATTTTTTCTCTAGACACTGTTAAGAAAAATTACTCAGTGTTCAAGAAAGATTATTTAGTGTTCAAGGCTCCACCACCAAACAAATAATTATGGTAATTAAAAGGAAAAAAATCAGTTCATTAACTAGTGCTTTTGTAATAACATGATCAAAGTTAAGGGGGATGAAATATGTAAATTTCATAATAGAGTAAAAACCTTACAACCTAAAAGGCATGTGATAGTAACTTGGCCGGGTATAAAATGCTAAAGTAAAATAACATGATAAACAAATAATTCCAAGAAAAAAAAAAGAGGTAAATTATTGTAGTTTACAGCCCTTTTTTTTTAGAAATTTTATTTTAAAGTCACACATAATTAAATTGCAATAATTAAAAAAGACTATATAAATTTTATATTCAAAAATAGATTAATAGTTACATTTTCTTATAAAATTAAATTAATTAGTAACAGAATGGTTACAAATACAAATAATTTAAATACTGAATTAAAAATATAAACTATTCATACTTCATTAAGAATTCAACCTTTCAAATTGCATTAATATTATAGCAAACACAGATACAAAAGATAAGAGCTGATGCTACCAAGGCTAAACAAAGTTACAAAAGATAGGGGCTAATGCCACCAAGGCTAAACACAGGTACATGACATAGGAACTAATTCCACCAAGGCTAAACACAACTAATAATAAAAAATGAAGGAAAAAAGCAAAAACAGACACAACAACAATAATGCCCAGCCCACATCAAGCTTACATCAAAATTACCCATGCTCAAAGCTAGAGCAAGTGATTAATAGCCCCAAAAGACACCCTAATCCTCCTCAAAACCCTAGTCAGTTTTTCACACCTCCTTATGAGTGTGAAATATTGGGCAACAAGGTTCTGATAAGCTTCCTAAAGAGTGTTGTAATCCTGACCATGCAAAACATCACAATTCATCTTCACCAACACCAGCCCCCTATGTTTATAATCCAAAATATCCAAATTGTAAAGCACTCTCAAGTGATCAATAGCAGAGATAACAGCACTGTTCTTAGCATCCTTAGAACACTCATTACTAAGACCAATCATACATGAAACATGGTTAACACCAGAGGCATCTCAGTGAGGGTAATAAATAGTGCAGCAGTGAGTGCTACTATCATTGTGTTGGTATTTATAGGATGGAGTAGGTAAGTCAAGCTGTTTCAAAATAGATTTAAGCATAACATCTAAACTAACCTTAATAAAAACCATCTGTAAGGCAAAAAAAAAACACAGGCACATATCATCATTCCTAAGCAGCAAGCGGCTAAAAAAAATAAACTGAAGACACTTTTTTTCAGGCATTAGTAATAGAAGGCTACTTACAACTAAAATGCAGTAGATGAAGAAAACTAAGGCAATAGCTCAATTTGAAAAAAGCACCCTGAAGCTGCAAAATCAAAGAACACCTTTAAAATAAAAAAAAAATTCCAAAGAGGAACAAAGAGGAAGAACAAAAGGAAGAAGCATAACACAAAAAAAGAAATACAGTATAGGTACCAAAAGAAGTATTCGCAAACAAAAAAGGAAAGAGATAGAATAATTTCAATAGAAAATAACTCTAAAAAAATACAAAAATAGCCTTAATCTAAAAAACAAAAAACCAAAATATTAAAACAAAGTCTTCAAAGAGGCATATTCCAAAGAAATGACTCTAATTTCACTCTATCAGCTAGTCAAACCTGATGATCAATATTAATGATTGCTAACAGAATAAAATCACAATGCAATTAAACCAAAAAACAATAAGATTACAAAGCCTATATGTTGAAGTGAATACATAAGAGTGTAAAAGCATAAAAAAAGAAATTCAACAACAAATTGTCCTCTGTGTAGTAATTTTTCAAAAATAAATTGTCCAAAATACAGCATAATATATAGTGTTAATATTATCCCAAGCAATTAACTTGAAATGTATAGTACAAATAATAATATTATTATTTACTAGAAAAAAAAAAAAAAAGACTAACACTTATAAAATAGAGTAATCATATGGGCCAACCTTTTAAGGCTAATGATTTGAATCAAAAATTTCATTTTCAAGATAATGAAGAGGATCTTGACCTTTCATGAATAATAATAATAATAATAAAAAACTCACTATCATCAAAATATATATTTTAAGCATTGCATAAAATTACAACAAATATATTTTGTGATATACAATTTTTATAGAATTATAGAATTCTATTGAAACAGGTATAAAATTCTATTTTTTTTTTAAATTCATTTGAGAACTAGAGGCTATAATCATAAATTAAAAGAACTCCCAACATAACAAAGAACAAAAGATAAAGCAAGATTCTAACCACAAAATCTTGCCATTTCAACGACAAAATCATAACAAAATTTCATATAGAAACAACTATATTTTATTTTTTATTAACTTCCTCATATTAAGAAAAGATAATAGCAAAGAACTACACAAAATAATATACATAAGAACCAAAGATTATATATATATATATATATATATATATATATATATATATATATATATATATATATATATATATATATATATATATATATATATATATATATATATATATATATATATATATATATACGAGCACTGAATAATTATACTAATGAAAAAGTCAGTGTACATCTCAAGATAAACAGCACAGCACAGAACTCATAATTTGTAGATTATAAACTCAAATCTACAAAAATGAAAACCAAGAAAATATATCAAAATAATACCAAATGAGAGTAAGATAATTGTAGACAAATACAATATGTTAACGGAAAAAAAAAAAAAAAAAAAAAAAAAAAAAAAAAAAGCTAGATTCAAATGAGCAAAAAAATAAAATAAACCATGTAAGGTCTATACGGCAATAACCTCTATAACATGCAGCAAATGACAAATTTGCAAACACATATATGTTTGTAATATCTCAACCGCCAAATAGTCCAAAAATACACATACTTAGGTACAAATTAAGTTAACAGGTCATAAATTATGAGCTGTAGCACATACATTTCTAGTATAGTATACAAAAACTCAGAATTTTCACTATATATGCAGGAGATCAACTAAGCCAAAGAGAGCAGTTTGAAAACTGCCAGGCAAACAGAAAAATCACCACATTTAAAATATGCAAACCAAAGAATAGAAAAGGCAAACTGAGAAACAAAAACAACCAAGACAAACTGAGTAACCTGAACAGAAATAGATCTAACCAATACAAAAAACACAAAATCATAGTTAATGTAAATGTTTGCCCATTCTAATAGAAAATAAAGAGGGCATTTTTCTGTCGTGGACTCTTATTAAGAAGGAAAACAACTTCAAAAAAAGTAAAAATAAAAAAAGTGGAAAACAAAAAGAAAGAAACTGGTTGCCTCTAAAAAATAGCAAATTGATAGCAAAATAAAATAAAATAAAAACACAACCACAGAGTCCGAGCATTTAAAAACCTAAAAAAAGGACAAAATAACAACTCAAAATAAGCAAAAAAAAAAAAAGAAAAAAAAAACAAATGCATACAAGAGAACATTTTAAATGCCAAAGCAATGCAAGTTGAGTTAAAACACAAAGTGTTCACCAAATAAAAATTGCATATTTAGAAAGACAGGTTTATGAAATAAAAGGCAGTGCATTACATAAAAAAGCAAGTAAACACTAGCCTTTAGAGTCCAAAAAAAAATCATTAAAAACAATGACTATTTAAAGACTAAGTACAATCTGTTTTTCAAAATAAAGCATAATAGACATACACTCACGTAAAAAAAATGAATATAAAAAAAATACTATAAATCTCAAAAATGCAAAAAAAAAAAAAGTTTACATAAAGGCATACAAACAGTTGCTATTAATGAATGCAGTAAATAATAGAAAGAGATATACCTAAAAAGCAATTAAGAAGACAGAGAGGAGATGGATAGCATTCAATGCAAGAGAAGATATATTTATAGCACAGGAACACCATTAAAAAATATTAGAAGATAAATAAGAACCAATCAAAGCTAACATTCAGGAATGATTTTTACAGAAATAGACTCCTATTATAGGGGCTAAGCAAGGGCCAATTAGATTGAACAAAAAAAAAATAAGCAAATGGCAAAGAGAAGGTTTAAACCCCTTGCTGTAGGGCTTAAACACAGGTTAATCAACTTCAATTCAGGATATAATAAAAGATATCATATAGACCCTACTATAAATGCTAAAGAAGAATCAACTACATTTCACACATCATATATAAAATAATATTGCAGTGACTATTTAACTGTCTAGTTAAGGATTATTTCACTGTGAATAAATCCTCTGACACAAAGCATCAAATAAGGGTCAATCAGTTTCAATTAAGGAGATATTAGCAATCATTTAAAGACAAATAGACCCTAATACAGAGCCTAAAAAGAACCAATCGCAATTAACAGATGAGATATCTTGCAGTGGCTATTTAGCTCCCTAATTAGCCATTATTACACTATGGATAAAACCTCTAACACAAGGCATTAAATAGGCCAATCAATTTAAATTCTTAAGAAATTAAAATATCATGTCTCTAAAAAAATCATAATCATCTGAAGCAAGGAAAAATAAATTTTTAAATGAAAAAAAATTGCAAAAAAAGAATAATTGCAAAGAGCTTGTATAAAGAGCAACAAACAGTGAGCTTCAACAAATAAACCAAGATCTCCAAAGCAAGCGACCCCATTTTCACTCCACCGCAACTCATCATGAGAAAAAGGAAAAAAAAAAAGGTTAGATGACCGGCAACTGAACAATAAGAAAAAAAATAAAAAAAAGGGCCGTGAATTTAACAGGGAACTAAACAGAACAACACATTTAATTCAAAATCACTAAACAAAAGCAATAAAAAGCCGATATAAAGGGTTCACCTAAAGAAAATTAGGTTCATAAACATGCATGTGGACCGAAAAGTAATCAGAGAGAAATTCACCAAAAAACCAAACCCATGAAAAAAACAAATGCAGGATATTTAAATGGAGAATGATCAGTAACAAAAAATGAATAAAAGAACGAAAATAGGGTTTTACACAGCCATGGAGACCAATCAGCAAAGAAGAAAAGTGTCAAAGGAGAAAGAAAGAGAGAGCAGCTAGCAGGCGGTTGAAAGAAATGAGCAGAACAAACAACAATCAGGGCTGCCAAAGGACCCTACGCAAAAAGGCTAAAGAAAACTCAAACATACACTATTTTCCAAGATGAAGAGGACGAACAGAAGGGCAAAGCAACCATTTCATATCCTAGCAAATAACACAGCAGTGTTTTGGAATAAGCAACAGAGAGAAATACAGGCAAAGTAGACATTTCACTTAGGGCGAGTAAATTAAACTGCATCATTTTTTAGAGGACCAGACAGTTAGTAAGGGTAGAAAAGACTATCCATCACAATCAAGCATAAAACGGCGCCGTTTTTAAAAAGGGAAAGCAAGGACCCAGGGGTAGCTAAAACTTTTCACACTCACCAAATTAATTTTGCATGCACTGTTCATCTAAAGTGCTTTTCTTAACCATTGAAAGGAGCAGACGGTTAGTAAGGGCAGAAAAAGACTATCCATTATAATTAAGCGTAAAACGGTGCCATTTTTAAAAGGGGAAAACAGGGACCCAAGGGTAGCTAAGACTTTTCACTCTCACCAAATTAATTTTACATGCACTGTTCATCTATAGTGCTTTTCTTGACCGGTTTTAATGTTTTTATATAAGATTAGCGCTCCAAAATAATCTTCGACCGCTCTCATTATTGTTTTTCTTATATGACCCCTTATTAGTTTCTTTTATAGCTGTTCCTTGAACTCGAAATGATAGCTCTTCAGTTGCAGTAACTGGACTGATTCACTTACAGCAAAGATGGATCTCATGTAATAGCTGTTAGATTTCCCAGGTTGGAATTCAGGGCCGTCTTCGATAGAACATTCTTGGATGTCATAGTTTTTGAACCTGAGATCCAATAATTCTTTTTTCTAGCAACAAATTTTCTTATGGAAGTTGTGCTTCTGTTTTCTGCCTATTCTGAAATCTGAAAATGCTAAACCAACATGCTGAGAGTAATTGGTACTTGTGTTTTGGGACTTCGGCAGTTGTTTATTTCTTGGTAATTTAACAGTGTAATTGTTTTGGACAAATGTGCACTAAAGGAGATAAAAGCAAACAATGAAATAGAGAAAAATAATAGAAAAGCTAATCAAGGGGATTATAGCTCTTCAAGACATACATAATATTAAGAATGCTTATTGAATGAATAGTTTAATGAGAGACCTCAGATCTAATCAATATATCAAAATGTCAATCTTAACTTTATTTGAATGTCAACTTACAATGAAGAATTAATTTCAAATGTGCTCCCTAACATTTTTTTTTTTTTAAGCATAGTTTTTCCTTTGGCGTGATCTCATACATTTGGCAAGGGATAAACACAAGATAAAAATATATATATATATATAATCATCAAAACATGCGAAGTAATACTCTTCCAAAGCCAAGCATGAATGGAAAAATGATAAATCAAAGAGGAACGATGATAAGTTAATGCCTCGCGGGTATTCTGCAGCTGGGTTTGATGGGTTCAGCGCTCAAACCCTTGTCCTAACAAGCCTAAAAATAACCAGGAAGGATGATCGATTTCACCTTTTTCAACACACTTGTTACAGGCAAAATACGCAGCATAGTGATACAGTATGCTATATTTTTCATTTTATATACAATGATATATAGACTATGTTGAGTATTCTGGTGTCAAAATTGGTTACATTCCCTGAAAGCTTATCTAGCCTTCGACAGCTGTATGGCTTCTTGGTCAATACTGGATTCTTCAGGCCAAATATATTGCCGAGACACGAGCGAGAATGCTTGATTCCTCTCATGCTCCACCTCCTCCCACTTTGCCCATCTCTCAGCCAGACCAACCCCTTGCAGCAGTTTAACCACTTCGGCCATTGTGGGACGGTCTTCAGGTGAGCTTTGGGTGCTCAGTAAGGCAACCTGGACGATAGTCTTAACTTCTTGGCAGCTGTAAGTCTTCAAGTTTCCATCCACAATGTCATCCAGTCTATCTTCTCTCAGTAACTTCTTTATCTGTTCATGTCAGGTTTGCATTATTTGTACATTGTGTGAAAGTACTTACGAGCAAGGGAAAAAAAGATCAAGAAATATATATATATATATATATATATATATATATATATATAGAATTTACAAATGTTTTGTAACGGGGTTCAGTAGATTGTCTTACATGATCAAGCAGAAGAACATCCTCTTCATCTTCAAGCCGAGAAAGGTCGATTGCTCGCTGACCAGTTACCAATTCAAGAAGTGTTATACCATATCCAAACACATCTGTCTTTTCTGAAGATTTTCCAGTGGACAAATATTCTGGGGCAATGTGACCCATGGTTCCACGTATCTGAGTGGTCACATGAGTCAACTTCGTGTCAACCAGCTTAGCTAGCCCAAAATCTCCAAGAACAGCTTCAAAGTTGTCATCTAATAGGATGTTAGCAGCCTTTAAGTCACGATGTATAATCTTACGATTACAATGCTCATGTAGATACTCCAGGCCGTGAGCTGCACCAAAGGCCACACGCTTCCTTGTTGGCCAGTCCAAGCCTTTTTCACCTGGTTTTAATTCTAATATAATAACAAGAAAATGCAATGATAAATGAGCATTACTTGCAGGCCATTATAGGTTATTGATAAAAGGAAGAAAGAAAACACAGGTCACTTGACTGCAGTAATCAAGTCCACCTTCAAGAGAAACCTAGTAAAAAGATCCCAAGATAATGAAAGCAATATGTTGACTTGGAAATTACTAGTACAAAGACTTGTCCATACAAAATCATTGAGAAATGAGATTTTGTTCAGACAATAATCATGCTTCCCCTAAAAGTAGAACAATCAGAAGCACTTTGCTCCATTTCGGAAGCATGAGATAAATTCAATATTGCAGTTCATTTTAGGCTTTGATTGTTTTGAGGAAAATAACATATATGTGAAAAACATTTCTCATTGAAAACATTTTCTAAGAAAATAATTTATTTTCTGTTGTTTGGTTGCAATACTAAAAATCAATTGTAAAATTATTTTCTAGTTTAGAAACATAGTACAAAATATCAATTTTTTTTTATTTTTTATTTTAGGACTAAAAATATATAAACCTGTAAAAATTATTTATTTTTTATTTATTATTGATTAAAAAAAAGTGGTAAATTGTGGACATCGCCAACAACTAGTGGTAACTGCCAGTGGCGGAGATGGCCAAAGAAGATTGGCAATGGTCGGTGAACAAATGAATATTCACTATTGTATTTACTTTAGAGGTTTTTTCACTTTTAATGAGTTTGTTAGAGTTCGAAAAATGTTTTCCTCCTTTTTTTTTTTTTTTTTAAATATAAAAAGTCATTTTCTTGAAAATAACTTGATTTTCCCTTTGATCAAGAAAACATTTTTTGTTAACTAATTTTTTTGAGTTCCCCAAAAACCCAAATACGCCAAAAATGATCTATAGAAAAATATTTTCCATGAGACAAATAAACTTATTATTGACATATCATTGGAAATTGGTAAGATAGAATAAAGCACGGTGGAAATAATATCTCTCAGACCAAGAAAACATTTTTCATTTACTAATTATTTTGAGTTCACCAAACACCAGAAAATATTTATAGAAAAATATTTTGAGTGAAACAAATAAGTTTATCATCAAAATATTGTTGAAAAAATTGGAAAGATGGAATAAAGCGTGATGGAAATAATACCTCTCAGCTGATATGCGACACTGAGGTTTCGCATATAAGGATAAACAAGGATTCTCTCAGAGGGAGTCGTACAAAAGCCAATCAAACGTAGAAGATTTCTATGAACTGCAACACTAATAAGTTCAACTTCTCTCAGGAATGCAGCCTCTCCTCCTGGACTGTAATAATCTGTAAGACGTTTTATAGCAACCTTTGTGTTGTCTGGAAGAACACCTTTGTAGACTTTTCCAAAGCCTCCCTGCCCAATTATGTTGTTTTCACTGAAATAATCGGTTGCAAGTTCAATCTCACGCCAAGAAAATCTTTTAAGTTGCCCAAAGGATATTTTGCACTCATCTTCACCTAAAATATAAAAACAAACAGGATGTTAGCTTCACATAAGTAGTCTAGTAAAAATGACAATCGATCAATTATGATACCCATCCATGCTCCCATGCATGAAATATACTTATCATCAAAACCTCAAATTTATTTCAGAACACAGTTGATCCAAATTGAAATGCTATTCTATGTATCAAGAACTGAGAATCAAATGTATTGCAAAACACAATATAAACAGTCAAAATCAATAAGAAATGACAAATATAAATCGTAGAAAATACATTGAAAGTGAAATATTTTTACAGATATTTGTTTATAGATATTTTTACTGACATCGCAGTGCCAGCTGAAAAGGCTATTTGTTTAAAGCATCTGATGGGAGACAGTCCCAATATCATCTGTTATTATATTACATATCTAAATAGAGCAAACATAATAATATATTGACATGTTAATTGGACAAAAAAGATATTTAACAAATTCCCCAATCATTATTTATAGATGCTGACATTGTACTTTCCTTTTCTCAGTTTCACCTATCTTATAAACTTTCATTTTTTTGTGTTATATGTACCTACTTATGTTCAAAATTGCAAAGTTTCTCAGATCATGTAAGATTTAACAAGATTTTAAATAACAGAATTGAAAACAATAGCAGTGTCATGGGATCAGTCTAAATTGGATTGAATTGATCCAAATCAGCAGCAGCTGATGTGAAGCCATTAACAAAACACTCGAATCAACAACAAACAAAAATTCAATAAAATATAAGTTCAAAAACAAAGTTAATAAAATATGCAATATCTTAAATGAATAATTGGAGGGATCATGACAAATAGTAGGTTCTCTATCACTTCTTGGCAATTGGTGAATCAGCCACAGAGAAGTGGAAAATAATGTAAAAGTGGTTAAAATTCTGTTCTGAAATGATGGAAACGTTATGAAACAGCACTTATTTAAAACCCTACTGTGTAAATTTAAAACCCTGCTGTGTAATCTCAAAATAACAAGGAAACAAAAATGAACTAGTACTGAAATAATTAAGCTCCAGTTTCACTTTAGTGGCAGCATTGGTGATACCCTTTTTGTTTCAAGAGTGAAAAAGAAAGAGAAAATCAAAGTTGGGGTTGGGGTTACGGGGTGAGAATAAAAAAAAAAAAATTAAGGATTCAGGAGAAAGACAGAAGAAAAAAAAAATAAGGCAATAATTGGGGACTGGCAAGGAAGAGATGTAAATACAGGATAAAGAACTAAGCAGACATAATTAGATAGAAAAAGGTGGGGGCAAGGCAGGTGGGAAAATGTCTACCTAGCATAGTTTTCAAATTATTAGAACAGTGTTACAGGATGTACAAAATAGGAATGTATATTAATTAGGAAGAATGTATACTGATTAGGAAGATTTGATTAGGAAGATTTGATATACCTTAAATTAGAATAGTAGACCTTCCTAAAGAAGAATTAGCATTGTATATAAATATGTATGTAAGATTATGAATCAAGACACAGAAATTCCTTCTATCCTTCTCTGATTACATGGTATCAGAACCTGTGAAATTAGTTCTTTGTATTTGGCAAATTTCTGTTTGAAAACACAGTAGGCTTCGTTGCTGTTTCCTTGGGTCACCTACCTCCGGTGACTTCCAGTCATCACCGCCTACTCCTAGAGAAGCGCCACCCACCAATCGGCCTTCGTCCAGAATTTGGTCACCGGAATCCTCACGCGTGAGCCACACACGCCGCAGAAGCTTCCTACCTGAAAGTCACGCACCAGCGCGTGAGAGCACATCCCTCGCCGAAAATCAGTCCGGTCCGTCTTGTTCAGCTCGCCTCAACTTCCACGACATCTCCTCATACCTAATTGGGTCTGCATCAGTACAAGTGTGAGGCCTTTTGTGTTCCACAACATTTTCTCCTTGGTTGGGTCTCCTTTTGGTGTTTCAGAATCTACTCTCTAGTTCCTTTGATTAATTTGGCAAAACATGGATGAGAAAAAGACAATGATTGTCTCTGATGTGGTTCCAGTAATGTAAAAAATATTGGAACATAAACTTGTTCTAACTATTTGGATTGGAGTAAAACTGTTCGAATTTATTTAAGGAGTATTGCTAAAGATGATCATTTAACTGATGACGCACCCAGTGATGGCTATAGACAATCCTGGCCTAGAGAGGACGCTTGTTTGTTCTTACAAATACGTAATTCTATTGATAGTGAGGTAACTGGTCTAATAAACCACTGCGAGTTTGTGAAAGAATTACTAGATTATTTGGATTTCTTGTACTCTGGAAAAGATAATATCTCCCGTATTTATGAGGTGTGTCAAGGTTTTTATCGTGCAGAAAAGGGTGATAGATCTCTTACTAGCTACTTTATGGATTTCAAGAAAACATACGAGAAGCTTAATATGCTTCTTCCATTCAGCACTGATGTAAAAGTTCAGCAAGCTCAAAGAGAAAAGATGGCAATTATGAGTTTTCTAGCTAGGCTTCCACCTGAATTTGAGACCGCTAAATCTCAAATTTTGTCAAGTTTTAAAATATCTTCTCTGCAAGATACTTTTAGTAAAATACTCCGCACAGAAAGTTCTTAGTCTGTTCAGCCTGGTAGTGCTTTGGTCAGTTGCAATAACACCTTTGCTTCTGGGAGACAACCATATAAGAACAATAGTAAGAGATTCAATTCTAGTACTTCTAATCGATCTAGTACTTATGATTGAAACATGGACACTCGAGGGCGGGATTTGGGAGGAATACTTTGTCACTATTGCCATAAGCCTGGTCATATGAAGTGGGACTGCAGGAAATTGCAGAACAAGTAAGCTCATGTTGCATCTACCACTGACACTTTTGAAAAATCGGTCATGATATTTGCAAATGAATATGCCAAGTACCAAGATTTTTTGAAATCACAGTCTACTTCGGTAATTGCCATCGCCGAGTCAGGTAAACCCAATACATGTCTTGTGTCCTCCTCTTCCGAATGGGTCATTGATTCTGGTGCCACAAATCACATGACAAGTAATTCTAGTCTATTTTCTACCTTTAAGTCAAACAAATCTACTTCCAATGTTACTTTAGCAGATGAGTCAACATCTTGTGTTCTTGGATCTAGCACAATTATTCCTACTCCATCCCTTCCTTTGTCATTTGTTCTTAGTCTACCTCGGTTATCTTTTAATTTGATTTATTTGAGCAAACTCACTCGTACTTTAAATTATTGTGTCTTATTCTTTCCGGATTATTGTTTGTTTCAGGATCTTACGACAAAGAAGATTATTGGTAAGGAACATGAGTCTGGAGGCCTCTACATCCTTGATATACAAGTACCAAGACCCATAGCCTGTTCTAGAGTGGTTACCCAGTTTGAAGCACATTGTCGGTTTGGTCATCCCTCTCTTTTTGTGTTAAAGAAATTATGTCCTCAGTTTCAAAGTTTATCTTCATTAAAATGTGAGTCGTGTCAATTTGCTAAACACCATTGTCTTAGCTCAAGTCCAAGAGCCAATAAACGAGCTAGTACTCCTTTTAAACTAGTTCATTCAAATGTTTGGGGTCCTTGTGCAATTACATCTAAAACTAGGTTTAAGCATTTTGTTACTTTTGTTGACGATTATTCTCGCATGACATTGTTATATTTAATGAAAAATTGTTCTGAGGTGTTTTCTCATTTTTTTGCTTTCTATGCTGAAATTAAAACTCAATTTAATGTTTCTGTTCAAACACTAAGTGATAACGCTAAGGAATACTTGTCTGAAACTTTTCAAAATTACATGCTTAAACATGGCATTCTTCATCAAACTTCTTGTGTTGATACACCATCCTAAAATGGGGTAGCTGAGCGCAAAAATAGACATCTTTTAGAAACTGCACAGGCTTTATTATTTCAAATGTAGGTTCCTAAAAGTTTTTGGGCCGATGCTGTTTCCACAGCTAATTTTCTTATCAACCGCATGTCATCCTCTATTTTTCAGGGTGAGACTCCTTATCATGTTCTTTTTCCAAATAAACCATTATTTCCTGTTGAACCTAGGGTATTTTGGTGTACTTGTTTTGTTCGGGGTGTTCGTCCACAGGTCACAAAATTAGATCCCAAATCTTTGAAATGTATCTTTCTTGGGTATTCTCGTGTTCAAAAGGGATATAGATGTCATTGTCCTACTCTTAACAGGTACCTTGTGTCTGCAGATGTCACTTTCTTTGAAAATACTCGTTTTTTCCCATCTAATTCTTATACAAGTCAGGGGGAGGATGATGATTTCCTTATTTATACTATTACATCCTCCGGTTCTCATCCTATTGCTCCTATTCCTCCTAAGCCAAAGCCTCCTATAGTACAACTGTATTCCCGACGAAAGGCTTCTTCTGACTCATGTCCTGCACCAACTGCACTAGCTCCTTCGTCGTCAGATCCGGTTCCTAAAACTGATCTTCCTATTGCTCTTTGAAAAGGTAAACGACAGTGTACTTATCCTGTGTCTTCCTTTGTGTCTTATAATCATTTGTCTCCCTCATCTTGTTCTTTTATTACCTCTTTGGATTCTATTTCTGTCCCTAAAACTATTAACAAGGCACTTTCTCATCCTGGGTGGCTGAGTGCTATGATTGAGGAAATGACTTCTTTAGAAGACAATGGTACTTAGACTCCGGTAAATTTACTTACAGGTAAGAAAGCCATTGGCTGTAAATGGGTGTTTGCTGTCAAAGTTAATCCTAATGGATCAATTGCTTGCTTAAAAGCTTGCCTTATGGAGTAGATTATTCGGATACTTTTTCTCCAATTGCGAAGCTTACCTCTGTCAGACTATTCATTTCTATCGTTGCTACTCATGACTGGCCACTGCATCAATTGGACATCAAGAATGCTTTTCTCTATGGTGTTCTTCAGCAGGAAGTGTATATGGAACAACCGCCTAGCTTTGTTGCTCAGGGGGAGTCTGGGAAGGTATTTTATCTTCGTAAGTCTCTGTATGGGTTAAAACAAAGCCCTCGTGCTTGGTTTGGTAAATTTAGTCAGGCTATTGAGAAGTTTGGTATGTGAAAGAGTCAATCCGATCAGTCGGTTTTTTATAAAGTCTACAGATGGCATCATTCTATTAGTAGTATATGTGAATGATATTGTCATTACTGGAAGTGACAATGCAAGTATCTCCTCTCTTAAATCATTTCTCCATAGTCAGTTCCATACCAAAGATTTGGGGATGTTAAAATACTTCTTGGGTGTTGAAGTAACCAGGAGTAAGAAGAGGATCTTCTTATCTCAAAGGAAGTATGTGCTTGATTTATTGTCTGAGACAAGAAAATTGGGAGTTAAACCATTTAGCACTCCCATGGTTCCTAATTTGCAACTCATAAAAGGAGAATTGTTTGAAGATCCTGAGAGATATAGAAGGTTGGTTGGGAAATTGAACTGTCTTACTGTAACTCATCCAGATATTGCATATTCAGTCAGTATTGTGAGTTAGTACATGTCCTCCCCAACTGTGCATCATTGGACAGCAATAGAACAAATTTTGTGCTATTTAAAAGGAGCACCTGGGCGAGGTATTGTATATGGCAATCATGGTCATACTAGGATCGAATGTTTTTCAGATGCTGATTGGGCAGGATCTAAAGAAGATCGAAGATCTACTTTAGGTTATTGTGTCTTTGTTGGTGGGAATTTGGTTTCATAAAAAAGCAAGAAGCAAACTGTTATCTCTCGTTCGAGTGCAGAATCAGAATACCGGGCTATGGCACAATTTGTATGTGAAATCATGTGGATATATCAACTTTTAACTGAAGTTAGTCTTAAAACTTCAATACCAACTAAATTGTGGTGTGAATATAAGGCTGCTCTTCATATTGCATCCAATCCCGTATTTCATGAACGAACAAAGCATATTGAAATTGACTGCCATTTTGTTCGTAAAAAGATTCAGCAAGGTATAATCTCCACTAGTTATGTCAAGACAGGAGAATAATTGGGAGATATTTTCACAAAGCCTTTAAACGGGATTCGGGTTGAATATCTTTGTAACAAGCTGGGCATGATTAATATCTATGCTCCAGCTTGAGGAGTAGTGTTACAGGATGTACAAAATAAGAATGTATATTAATTAGGAAGAATGTATACTGATTAGGAAGATTTGATATACCTTAAATTAGAATAGTAGACCTTCCTAAAGAAGAATTAGCATTGTATATAAATATATATGTAAGATTATGAATCAAGACACAGAAATTCCTTCTATCCTTCTCTGATTACAAATAGCAAAGGTGAATCAATTATAGATATGTCTATTATTTTGGCCAATTTTGACTGCATGCCATATTTAAATGATTCAAGTCCTAAAGCAAATCACATTGTACAATTTCAATCAGGAATGGTATGATTCTAACAATAGTGAATAGATCCAACTGATTGATTTCAGAAAGCAAAATATAGAAAAAGAAAGAAGAACAAAGGAACTGATTATACTAAGCAATAAATGAAATTCAACAGAAAAGGTTTCCATTGCACAGTAAGCCTAATAATTCCTGAAATACACTAATGTTTTCAAATATAGAATATTTTGTGGCATTGTTTAAAACACATCCACAAATGACCAAGCCTAATGTGAAATTTCCACTTATTTCCCAGAAAATTGTAAAAGAGCAATTACGGAGACTGCATTCTCACACCAAATTTCCAAAGAAACATGATATCTATGTGGTAAGAGAGCGTGAAAGGAGGAGAGGGCACAGCTATCACATGGCAGATGAAGAATGAAATAGATTCTTGACCCATCCATAATAAGGAGTGTATACAAATCAACTCAAGTAAAGATTGAATCAAGATAGTCCATGGAGAGCCCTCAATCAGACGAATATGTCAACGAGATATAATTTATAGAGAGAAAAAATGAGGAGAAATAAGTGAGAGAATAAATGATCCATTAGGAATGTGAGAGCCAAAATCCTCCAAATGAAGTACGAGGTATTTTTAATGATAATGTAGTAAAAAGAAGTCCATATATAATTTGATTAGAAGTACATGGATAAGTCACATATATTGGGTGTTGTGTGTTTGATTTTTGGCCTTCTAATACAATATTGGCCATTATGATAATGGGAATTTGAAATCATACTAAATAGAGTTCTATCAGCCATATCAGTAGTATCAGTCATTTCTCATGTGATGCAAGGTCTGTGACAGCCAAGTAGAGGGGAGAAGAAGGAAGGAGAGACAAGGGGAACTCACCAGGACAGAGGATAAAGAAGCACAACTTTCTAGGAGAAAAAGAACGATGAGGATGAAAGTAGAGGGTGCAGCATTATCATTGAAAATAACGTTTCTCTCTTTTATTTCTAATTTCATTTTTACTCTAAAACAGGGTTTTTAATCTTTAAAGTCCTAAAGTATAGTAGGCTGCCATTTTAATTCCCTTTTGACATTATATAAGAATAAAAGTTTTAACAAAAAACTATTTTGAAGTTTATTTCTTTTTTCTATAGGGAAGTATTCTTTTCACATTTAATATATATCAACACTTATTTTTCTATGTAAATTTTTGTAATAATTTACTATCACACCCTATTCATATGAACATCAAATTTTTTTTAAAAAATAATTTTTTGTAATAAGCTATTTCTTTGACTATATTTTTTCACAGTAGATTATTAGATATACAACATTACAATGATATTTAGTTAAATTCTTTATTTAATGTTCATTTGAGTCATTTTGTTAATTTTGAAAAACAATTCACAGTAGCAGCGGCCAATCCCATTATACTGCTTTTTCTGATTTCAAAACCATTTCCAATTCCAATATCTAAAACCATGACAACAATGGATGAATTTTCTACTTGCAAAACTATGAATAGGTAGATCTAACTACAGAAGGAAAAGCAAAATTACCAGCAACATCAACAAAGACATCATGTTTGAGCCTGTGCAGGTGAGAGTATCGGTATGCAAAGCCTAGTAACAGAACTATGAAAACACCACAGCTTGCAGCAATTACAGCGACCTTAAGTCTTGACTTGCTAGCCGAAACTGCAAAATATCTCTGGGTTAAGCTCCCATCTGAAGCATTATGCAAGGAAAGAGTATACAACATCGCAACAATTTAACAAATAAACCTGGAAAAGGAGAGCTAGAAACACAAGGTTCTTCCAAGCTAGAGCCACAAGCAAGACCTGTTGCTGTGAAACTGAAAGAACGAAGTATTCAGTGGCAAGCAAACCAGCATACTTTGTATATATGGCTTACATGTACTGATTTGGACTTATTTAAGGTCAAGATGATATTTATTTAAGGTCAAGATAATATTCAAACAACCTATCACATACATATCTACATACAAGCATGTATCTCCACATACAATTGATAGACACTTTTCATCAAGCGATACACTCAAGCCAAATAGTTAAACTAATGGGAAGAGCTTCCATTGTTGCTTAAAATGCAATCCAAAGCTGGGGCATACAATGTGCATATTCCTAAACTCAATAATAAAAATGTAACTTTTCTTTGCTTTGTGCATATGTGCACAAATGTGAGAGAGAGAGATAAGAATGGTAACAAGAAGCACCTTCAACCTGCTTATTTTGCAATACTTATATTCTTGCTTTGACTTTTTTCCCAATCTTCTGTTTCTGCCTTTAATTCAACTATGGAAATTATCCCGATTAGGCAGCTACTATTGAGCCCAATGAGAAAAACCCTTTGGAGTTTATCACTAAATTCTCTGCTCCCTTTATCAATTAATTCAAGTACTGGCATATCTGATGTATTTTGCATCCTTAAGTGTTTGCTTAATTGATCACCATATGCCTATTGATAAAATGTAGAGGAATTCCACTTAACTCCAGATGTGACTATCATTATAGCTTTCCATCATTGTATCCTCTTTTTTCCCCTTATTTATACTCCTTTAGTCATGTATGATTGAAAACCTTTAAGATCCACTAGGATTCCTACAACCAAATTGCTAGTCAAAGAGTAAGATAACTTTTGCACAAAATACAACAACGGCAGGCCACCATGTACCTAGCACCTACATTGTATTCTTATTATGAGTTAAGCACAATAAGCAAGGATGAAACAGTACCAAACAAATTATCCGCATGTGATCTAACCAGTTAAAATGCTAGTTCAGGGAAAAACAAAAGTCTTTATACGCACGAAAAAAAAACTGAACAGTATATTCTTTTTCTGTTAAGGGCCCATTACCAGCATAAGACATTAACATAACAAGGTTCCTTGTTTACGCATATACAATCAAAGAACTGAAGTCAAAAGAAGACAAAACTAATGTTAAAATAAGTAAAAGGATTAAAGGCTAATGAAATTTGAAAGATAGGTAAAATATTAGTGAAATTTACTTGAATTCTGAAACTGAAAAGAATCGCATTGGTACTGGTCCATTTAAATCATTTGATGAAAGATCCCTGTAAAATAAAGAGATTTACAAGCAATATGACAATTAACTACTGCACAAGCCCAAAAGGTGGAACAAAAAAATGGAAATTAAGAAATAAATATATCAAAGTTGAAAACTCGAAGCATACATTCCTTAAAATTAAGCCAATCGTATAATAATTTCAATTGAACTACAACTTATTTAAATAGGCTGTTTGCAATTGATACCACGAACCATAATTAAAATTAATAACATACGTATTCCACTGATTCAAAAACTTAATGAAATGAGAACAATAGTGATGCAGGAGAAAAAGCTCAAGGCAATTATGGGCAATTAGATCTCAACAATTAGGGCTAAGATTAGATAGTGATTGTGGTTGGAACAAGATATTTAGGGTTTAAAGAAAACCTCTATTCAAATTCTGAATTGAAATAATAATAAGAATGATACAATATTGTATGATAGCAGCTTTATTTATACTAATTAGGATAAATCCTAACCCTAGACTAAAAAGGAAACTAACACTAATTAAAATACTTATTTAAGAAGAAACCTAAATAAAGATAGGAAAGAAATCTAAAATAACTTACTTAGGAAAACTAAATAAAATTCCTAATTTAAAAATTAAACAAAAATAATTCCTAAATTTTATTTTCTTTTTCCGTAACTGCATCATTCTCCCCTTCTCGGAAAAAACTCGTCCTCGAGTTTTGTAGTGCTGAAGAATCAACAATTGAAATACAAAATCAATGGCATGCTCAATACTCCATAGAAGTGGTAAATTGTTTGGTAAATCATCATTAACCAACTCTTTGAATTATTTGAATAGCTGCTGAATTTCATTGGAATATTGAAGTGATTCCCTAATCTGACCACTTCTTGATGGTTGGCTAGTTAAAGCATATATGAAACTTTTTCCATTACTTTCAGTTTCACATATTTCAGCAGATAAGTACTCATTGATTTTGTTAGTTTTGCTGTTTGTAAAACCCTCTTCCTCATTGATTGTTGCCGTCATCACTCTTTGCACCACCAAGGACTCACCATATGCTGGATGAACATTAAGTTGCTCTATCTCCTCATTATAGTCACGAAAAACTGGTTCTAACTCTTCACCTTCCTCTATCTCCTCGTTATATTCATCACAAATTGGTTCTAATTCTTCGAAATAATTCTCCAAATAATCATCCGCATGTAATTTTTCATGAAAATCAAAAATATCAATTTTGATTCCTCCACCATTCAAATCAAGAGCGTGTGATAACCGGCCTTCCAATCCACCTCGTGCCGCTTGGTTTGCGGGTCCAGCTTCATGAAAAGGGTTGTCCTCAATTTCTTCTTCAACCTCAAGATTTTCCGGAATCTCAAGTTGTTTGTAGTCGCCTTCTGGATTCTCCATTCAGGCTTCCACAGGTTCCTGACATTGCAGGGCTTGTGCGGCCCAGGTCAAATCCTCAATCATTCTTCGCATCTCCGCCAACTCTGTTTGTTGGGGCTGATTGCCTTTACCTTGTCCTCTAACTCGGCCAACCATTGAAAATTTTCAGGTTTGAAAAAGGATTTCAGGTTTGAAAAAAATTTCAGGTTTCAAGCTATGATACCACTTAATGCAGGAGAAAAAGCTCAAGGCAATTATGGGCAATTAGATCTCAACAATTAGGGCTAAGATTAGATAGTGATTGTGGTTGGAACAAGATATTTAGGGTTTAAAGAAAACCTCTATTCAAATTCTGAATTGAAATAATAATAAGAATGATACAATATTGTATGATAGCAGGTTGATTTATACTAATTAGGATAAATCCCAACCCTAGACTAAAAAGGAAACTAATACTAATTAAAATACTTATTTAACAAGAAACCTAAATAAAGATAGGAAAGAAATCTAAAATAACTTACTTAGGAAAACTAAATAAAATTCCTAATTTAAAAATTAAACAAAAATAATTCCTAAATTTTATTTTCTTTTTCAAAAAATTAAACAAAAATCATTCCTAAATTTTATTTTCTTTTTCCTTAACTGCATCAACTAGTCTTGTCTGCAAGAGTCATGATTCAGCTGTGATGCTAACTAGAGAATGCAATTGCTTGAGCTATTATATGAAGATTCATGCACTAAATAAACCAGAACAGCAAATCTTATACACAGCCATTGTGGAATCCAAAATGACAACCAAACCCAAAAGCCATATGAAACCTCAAAATGTTGGGAACCAATGACAAAAATTGACCGAAATGCAAATGGGGAATAAAAACAGGGAAGTATGGTCAAGGAACTTTGAACTAAATATACATGTTCCTTGATGCTTATAAAAACAATAAGTTAGGCTCGTCAAGAATCATAAAAATGTAGACTTACAAATGCTTTAAGTTGGACAGCTGGCCCCAAGTGATGGGTATAGAACCATTGAATTTATTATTCGCAAGATTCAGATTTTCTAGGTGCACCAAGTTGCCAAGATAATCAGGTAGTGGGCCTGATAGGTTATTGTTCTGTAGCTCCCTGAATGCAGTAGAATAATTCTTTTAAAATCATGATCCCAATACAAGTAACAAAAAGATGCAAAAGAAGGAAGAGGAATGGTTGTACAAGTTTACATCACTTTCAGTTTTCATTCTTCAACATTTAGTTGCATTAATTCTATTCCTAGATATTAGCTGTGTAAATGCTCAAATTGTCAAGACAAGTTTGCAAAATGGATGAAAGTGCTAGCTAAAATTTTTAAGTGAAGAGATGATGTGGCAAGAAGACCTCTTGGCACTTGAAAATTCCTGACTTTCTCTGTCTCTCTCAAGACTCAAAGCCACCCCACATATATTCTTTCTCCTCTAAACCTAAACCTGCTCTCTCTCTCTCTTTCTCTCTCTCTTTTGCTTAACCCCTCACAAATCAATCTCTCAGTTGGCTGCACAATCCAAAAGATATTGCAAGCTCCTAACCCGCAAGCACTTTTCAACAAAATTTTTTATATTTTTTTTAAAGAACAGCTTTTTAAAATTGCTTTTAAACAGCAGTAGGTAAATTAAGCAGGGTTGAAAAATGGTAAATCAAGAAAATTCTAAAAGCGCTTTTCTAACCTCCTAACAACAATCCCAAATACACCGTAAATAAAATTCCTAATTTAAAGAAATCTAAAACAAGCCGAACTAGGAAAACTAAATGAAATTCCTAATTTAAAAATTAAACAAAAATAATTGCTAAATCTTATTTTCTTTTTCCTTAACTACATCATTTTGCCCTGGTTGGAAAAAACTTATCCCAAAGAATCAACAATTGAAATACTAAATCAATGGCATGTTCAATACTCCTTAGAGGTGGTGAATTGTTTGGCAAATCGTCATTAACCTACTACTTCTATTCCTTTGATAACTGCTGATTTCAGTGGACTATTGAAGTGATTCCCCAATCTGATCACTTCTTGATGGTTGGCTAATTAAAGCATATATGAAACCCATTCCACTACTTTCAGTTTCACAAATTTCAGCAGATAAGTACCCATTGATTCTGCAGGTTTTGCTACTTGTAGAACTCCTACTTGCTAGCTTTGCCTCTTCCTTATTATTGTTGTTATCGTCACTCTTTGCACCACCAATTACTCACCATATACTGAATGAACATCAAATTCCTCTATCTCCTCATTATAGTCATCAAAAATTGGTTCTAGTTCTTCGAAATAATCCTCCAAACTAGCTTCCCAATCAAAATAATCATCCACATGTAATTTTCCATGAAAAACAGCTACCCCAATTTTGATTCCTCCACCATTCAAATCAAGAGAATGTAATAACTGGCCTTCCAATTCACCTCATGCTGCCTGGTTTGCGGGTCCAGCTTCAGAAAAGGATTCACATTCCCAACTTCTTCTTCAACCTCGAGATTTTTTCGAATATTCTCCATTTAGGCTTCCATGGGTTCCTGACATTGCAAGGCTTGTGCAGCCCGGGTCAAGTCCTCAATCATTCTTTTCATCTCAGCCAACTCTATTTATTGGAGCTGATTGCGTCTACCTTGTCCTCTATCTCAGCCAACCATTGAAAAAATATTAAATTTGAACAAATTTCAGGTTTTAAGCTCTGATACTACTTGATGCAGCAGAAAGATTTAGGGCAAGTAATTAGGATAAATCCTAATCCTAAACTGAAAAGAATCTAATACTAATTAAAAGATTTATTTAACAAGAAACCTAAACTAAATTAGAAAAACTAAATAAAATTCCTAATTTAAAAATTAAACAAAAATAATTCCTAAATTTTATTTCTCTTTCCTTAACTGCATCACAAGATTATTTCAATTTTTCTTTCTTTTGTCCTCTCTGCCCTTCTAGACCCCATCTTTGCAAAATGGACAAAACTTCTTGTCACCAAATTTTATTATTTTTTTCCTCTATTTTAAAAATTGATAGAAGCATTCCCTGACCATATACTATTTTCTTGCTCTTCAAGAACTTCTCTATCCACCCCATGCACTGAAATTCTATCTTAAAATTTTCTTTAGTCCAACCTCTTTCGAAACAAATATTTCCAGCATGATATTGCTGAAAGCATTTTCTACATCTACTTGTATCTACAGATCTTCCATGATGAATGAATTACAATTTTATCCATCAAGAGTGCCAACTTACAAGCTAACCAAGAACTTCAGTTTGGTAATTGCAGGAGAAAGAGTTCCTGAAAATCCAATTGACGCCAAGCTCCTGCAAATTAGTACATTCACAAAGTAAATGTACTGCAAAAGGATAGATGAAAATACCAATGAAAGAACTGTTAATCAAGTAAGATTAAAATAAAAGTGTAGCAATTGAAACGTTCATTGCAATTTCCTTAAAAGAAAAGATGCATCTTCCAAAAGGATGCACTTACAGGGATGTGACGCTTCCATTGTTGCAAGTGACATGAGACCAACTAACGCAAGGGCTCACAAAATAATAATTCCAATCTTTTATTTGGCCATTGGAATCGTTGAGTGTTCTTAGAAGCTGAATCAATGCTTCACCTATACATTAATAAAAGTTCTAAGCATTAACATACATTGATAGACATTAGCCAGCAGCAACCATCCATAATCCAGACAATGCCTTCAAAATCAAAATGCAATTATTGCTGACCAGTGTATAGATGGGAAATATCATCTACTACTCAAGATTAAGAGAAAATAGATAATTAAAAAAAAATGTGAAAATGAATCTAATAGTGAAACACAAACTAGAAATCCATATTGCTTTCGAGGAAAAGGTTGATGATGACAAGAAATACGTGAAAACAAATGTTAAAGCCCAAGTACAATTCTATTTCTTATTCCCTCCAAAAGATATTTAAACAGGGAAGAAATCCCATGATTTGCTATAAGTTTAAAAGGTATCTTAGTTGAACAGCCATGCCAAAACCCATTCTATCATTCTGTTGGTACATTTTCCTTCCTAACCTTGATGAGATATTAGGAAGGAGATGTATAGATGAAAAAATTATACAATAATTATGGTAATCACAAAAATAACTGAAAAAAAATATATTACTAGAATTACATAACTTATTGAATTATTGACATATGATAATCATAAAAGAACACTACTTAGAACTTCCCATATCACTATGCTATGAGGTCGTCTATTCATTTGCTTGAATATCAAGGTGATAAATCAAATAACCATATCTTAGATTTGCCATTGAGGTTACACATAGTTACATAAGTATCCACCATCGTCCATACAAGTTTACAGGTTTCCTAATGACTATAGCATTTGAAATGGTATTTTTATTTCATTCAACTTAATTGAATATTTTATATGAATCAAAAACTTTGTCTACTAACACATATATAATCTTTCTCTTTTCCAAAATCCTAAGAAGTTTTACAAAATTGATATTGGAGTTTTGAGATTTTTGTTTAGATACACTCTAATTACTTTTATTTTGGTGGGAATTTGTATTTTGGATACTGTTGGTTTGTTATAGAAGCCTGTTGTAATGGCAGAACTGCTAGTGGTGTTAGCTGAGAGGTATGGTTGAGTTCTAGTTTTAGAATTGCCTAAATAATGGCTTAGATATGGACATAAAGCTGAGCATGGTTGGGAATGGTTGTAATTTACCTTTCGTACTTTCTATCTTGTAACTAGAACTACACATAACTAAAGAAATCAATGAGAAGTGGCCTGCCCCCCTATTGAAGGTTCAAATTTCAGAACCCATCTCTATGTTGTTTGTGTTTCTCAGGCAGCCCTTTGAAGGTTCAATTCCAGAATCTATTTGTGTGTTTGTTACAGAACCTGTTTTTCTGTGTATTTGTTGTGCTTGTTGTGAGTGTTTGTGAGAGCTCTCTACCCTCCAAAATCAAACAATTAGGAAAGAGCAATAGTTAAAGGTCTAAGATGTCCTAAATTTTATGTATATTATCTATTTCTAATTTTAACCAATTTGATTCGTAAGTTACCGCTTTGGTACTTGTGTTTATGCTAACATGGATTTGAGATGAAATACAAAAATAGATATAATCTTACAAAAATAGACATGATTTGGAAGATGTGAGCCCATGTGATGTCCTAAGAGACACCAACAGGAGGCATGTTGTAAAATTCTATCACCTCATAAAGCTATTTGAAATGGTTTTTAAGACCAATATTATGCAAAATGTTGCCTTTTGGTAGCTCTTAAAGCTTAGGAAGGGTCCAACAAGATTTGAATTAATAATTTTTTGAGAATTCAATGTCAAAAGAGCTAATAATTATTATTTGTAGATAGAAGGAGTATTAGAGAAGAACTATATATTACAGAAGAACTATAATTGAAAATTTATACTAATAATAATTAAAACACTTTATTCATAAAAAATTACTTTTCCTGTAATTTGTATTAAACTTAAAAAAAAATAATACATGACACAAATTTTAGCTAAAAAAAAACGGTAGTTACTATTTAGATAAACCAAACCTTCAAGATCAGGCTCCTTGGAGGGATAACCAATGCTTAGAAAATTAAGGAGTATGAAACAGCTGGTCACTAGCTTTAGAGGATGCCAAATGGGAAAAGCTCCAAAGTCATAACTCTTTTTTGTCTCCAGGGAAGTTCTGCCAGCAAACCTCTTGCCACCATTTGGATATTCTAAGGAAAAGGAATATAAAATGTTTACACCAAAGTACAAATATTCAAGCTAGAATGTAAATAATTGTTCAGAACTTAAACTAGTGGAAACAGCTAAGACCTAAATTTGCATCATAATGGAACCAGCATACATGCATCTCTAAAATATTACATCTTTGTGTTATATTAAAAATTTAAGAGCAAGAAGGTTAGCAAATGCCATTTAGGATGTGAAGCACCAAAAAACTACAAACACATACCACACATCATCTACAATCAATCAAGTTGTTGCATACTACTACGCTAGAGAAAGGCAAAAGGAAGGGATATTGACGGGAAGCTTCATTCAAGGAGAATAGAGAGACAGACAGAGCTTTTGATCACCAAAATAGAATGCATCAAACAGTTTAAATTTGTCTTCCACACAGTAGCTGATTAGCTAGAAACCAACAGAACAGTTTCAACCTGTCCATCCCTTTGAAATAGACTTCAAAATGTCCATCTTTCATAAACTTTCACTATCAGCATCAATTCAAAACACTCACAGACACATATACACATAACAACCCAAAATAAAAAGAACAATAGTGAAAACAATGAGCAGTTTTCTAAAAGAAAATAAAGAAAACAAAGGGTAGCTTTCTAACTCATAAGCAATTTGTTTATTCAAATATAACAGTGAAAGACGGCCAAAACCAAATACCCAGAAAGAAAAAAAAAAAAAAAAAGCATCAATAATAGTTGAAAACATATATAGACATTAAAGCATACCTGGTTCTGCTTCAGTTGAGGCCATGGCCATTGGAAACGCAAACCACCATGAATCAAAAAGAAGAAGAAGAAATGAGCAAATGATATAGATGATACATTAGTGCAACGGACCCACAAAGCATTTCAGAAGAGGAAAAAGGAAAAAAGGGAAATTCGGAGAAGGCCAATAAGGAAGAATATGAGAGAGTGCAAGTGTTATTGGTGGAATGAGAATGAGAATCCCACTAATTAATGCTTCTTATCTTCTCTTTACTCTTTGCTTTTGGGTTTTCATTAAAATTAATTAAAATTAAAATAATGGTAAATATCTGGTAAGGCAAAACTTACCTCATTTCATCAATAGAGAGTTCATGATTGGATAGAGAGCTCCTGATGTGAACATGATGAGTATAACTTGTATATAAAGAAAAGCAAGATCAGGAGATCTAGAGGCTGACCCGATGGGAAGCCAATTTTTGGCGCTTATCAATATATATATATATAATCAAAAGAGCCATAGAAGTAATGCCACTGCTAAATTGCCATAGAATAGGAAAAAGCCTTAGCATAGCTTGGCGTTGGTGAGGGATGCTGCCTCAGTGGCTGACACTTCGATGTTGCATTTGTTGCGAATTCACCGACACGTGGGGGCTTGCTACCCTGCATCTCTCCTCCGCCTCCTGAGTTCCACGCCCGCCCAATTTCTTTTTCCAATCATTCGGTCAACTTACAAAAGCTAGCTGTTACCAACCAAAAAAATAATAGGTACATTACTATTTAATCGTTTGATTTTGATTAAAATTTATACTAAAGTCTTTTTATTTAGAAAAACTAATAATTTCATCATTGTATTTATATTTTGTTTCATCTTTTAGTCTTTCCGTCTACTTTTATAGTTAAATGAATTAAAAAAAAAAAAAACTAATTAAGTAGAAATCTAATTGGTATTTGAACTTAATTCACCAAGAAAATTAGATGCTTCTTGGTGTTTGAAGATTATATGTTTCTATGGCTGGTGTTTGAAGATTATATATTTCTATAGCTGAAAGGGAAATTTTAAGAGAAAATGAAAAGTATTTTAGTTAATTTATTTCATTTGCAAATTATAATCAACATAGAAACCAAAAAAAAATAAATTATTAAAAAGCAATTTAATTATAAAAATATTTCACAAAATTAATAATAATAGACCCTATAATCCATGGAAATGCCTCAAGACTTTCCAAATATATTTATCACATTTGAATATCCCATCATCAAGAAAGCTCACTAATCATATTTCAAACATGTATCCAAACTAATTTTTATTGAAATTACAAAATTTTACTTTGACTTGGAGTTTGAAATTCAATTACACAGCAAATGATTGTAAATTGTTATCAGTTAAATTTCATATCTTCACCTTCACAGCCCTACTAATTGTTTGTGTGCTTTGGGCAATCCCAAACAACATATCTTCCTTCATTTTCTTCTTAGGCAAAACCAAAACCACCTCAGTCCCACTCAACTCATCACATATCCTCTAGAACTCCACCAACACCTCACTCACCATCATTACCATCATTATCTGTGGTGAGATGGGTCATTGGCAAAACAAAAAAAAGAGAGAGAAATAGAGATTGCAAATGGGTCGTTGGCATCTTCTTCCCCTTGTATGCACGGCCAAGTGTTGTTCCAACACCATTGCAAATAGATAATGGCAATTGTTGTCTTTTTTGTGAGTTACTGCAAATCAACAATGGAGATCAGCTTCTTTGCGAGAAGCTGTAGATCAACGATGATTTTTAATTAATAGATTTTCTATTTTGTGCTAATTAGATCAATAGTATACCTCAAATTTTGTTGATTGTTTCAGTTTTTAGCAAGAATTAGCTTTTTTTTTTTTTTTTTGGATTTTTTATTTATTTTTGTTTTATATTGAGAAATTGAGTTAGCAAAAGAAGAATTTAAGAGAAAGAGTAAATAGATGATAGGAATAAGGGTATTTTGGGAATAAATTTTTTATTTTTATTTTTATTTTTTAACTGAAAAATTGAAAAAATTTGGATGGAATGATCTAAAAGTTAAAAGGAATATAAATGTAGGGATGCATTCATTAATTTCTTAAAATAAAGAGATTTTAGGATAAATGTAGTCAAAATCAAAAAATTAAATAGTAATTTACTCAAAAATAAATAACTTACAAAAACTAGTCGATAAAGAAAAAATTGTATAATTCAAATAATAAAATAATTTATTAGAAGTTTAATTCAAAAATTATTTTTAAATGAAAATCAAATTCTAAATAGTATAAGATTTCTAAGTGATTGAACTATAATAGAACTAATTGATTTTTGAAAAAATAGTATTTTATCTATACTACATATAAATATGTGCATAGGATAAGGAAATTTATTTAAGCACTTCTTACTAAATTTTTTGTAATTATATAGTTATGATAATTTAATATGATTATTTATTAATTAAATAATATAATTATCTAATTATATTTAATTTAAATAAAAGAAGAATGAATTCAATAAAATAATTATTATTTAATTTAAAAAAAGAAAAAATAAATTCAATTTATGATGGGTTAATATAGTAATTTATTAATTAAATAATATAATTATCTAATTATATTTAATTTAAATAAGGAAAGAATGAACTTAATTAGAATAAGGAAAGAATTAAATAATTATTCTTTAATATATAATTAATCATATTTAATTTAAATAAAAAATAATTCAATTAAAATAAAGAAAAGATAACAAAATTAATATTTAATATGCATTTAATTTAATTTGAATACTGAAAAATTATTATGATTTAAAGTATTTGTTATTTAATTAGCATAACAGATTAGCGATCACATACTCGCATGTGTTAAGTGTACTAATTATTTAAAAGAAAATCAAATTAGTTTTTGAACATGATGTCAATATTTATATCTGTAATTGATTTTAGAACACAATATCTTCTATAATCTATTTATATGTATCTATCTATCTGTGATTTTGTCAATCCATCTAAATATCTATAAATGTACGAAAAGAGAGAAAAACTTGATAGACAAAATCACCTTTAAAATTTTTTATTAATCCTTAAATTATCCCAGTTGCATATATTATAATTATTTTAATTAATTAATTCTTAAAAAAAATTACATATAGTCGTATTCCTAATCAAAAACTAAAATCCAATCTATGTATCACAACCCATCTCAAGGAGCCATGACAGTCTTAAGATATGGGTAGGCATAAGGTTGCTAAAAACCCATAAAACTCATAACTGCTATCAAATTCAATAAGATATCATGTAACTAGACTTATTCGTAGGCTACAATTAGTGAAGAAAATTACAGATCAGGGCCTTTGAAAAAATGAACATTTTTCAAAACCAAACTAACCTATGAACAAGCCTACATGTAACTAACCATACATAATACATCTCTCAATATTAAAACCTTCTTATCACATAATCATCACATACTACAATCCGTTTATGTTCACTTTTCTTACAATGATTAAAATCACCATAAGCTACCTTTTTTTAAACAAAGGAAAGTCCAATAAAGTCTCATAACAACATAATCATAGTACATTATACTACTAAACATCTAAAAGTTTCAATACCACAAAGCAACTAATAAAAAGAGATACTAAACTTTTAACATTAATATACATCTATAAAACATAAACATATGCATTGTACTTCTTGATGAGGAAGGAAGATCAAGAAGCTTAGTTATGCAGATCAACCTTTACTTTTTATCTTCTTCAATTTATAACCTAAAATCTATAGATGATATAATGAGTTGCCAACTTAGTAAATTATGAAAATGTATATGAATGAGGAGGTTTTACAAATAGTAAATGAGTCAATGACCAATGGTATTAACATATATTAATCAATAGTTCATAGGGTGTGTGTTTATGTACATATATATTTACATTTCATGATTTACTAAGTTAACAGCTCACCACTCCTCATCTATGGTTTTCAAGTGTTAGATTAGAAGAGTGTAGAGGTAGAGGATAAAGCTTCTTGATTTCTCTTCTCTTACAAGAAGCTACATAAATGTTTAATTTTTATTGTAGACCTTTATATTATATTTATATCAATTGATATCTTTTTATTTTAGATGCTCCGTAGATTGAAAAGGACAATGTTTATAATGATAATTGAAATGTTTCCTTGCGGTTGTATATGTAGTACTGTAGATTGTATTAAGATTATATGATTGAATTCTACAAGTGTTTGGTGGTCTTAAACCTACCCATATCTTAAGACCATCACATCATTAGAGTTTGGCGTGTGACAAGAATAGAGAGAGCATATGAGAGAAATAAAAGATTCTGGAGAAAGAAATATGAATTTTTTATTAATCAATTCGCACATCATTCTATTACAAACAATAGTATTTATATAATGGTAATTGACAGCTAACATAAGTTATTCTAGTAGTTGAACTCCTCTAAAACCACTACTATTGTGCCCCGTCCTCGAATACTCCTAATGAGTGTTCACATGTTGTTATGATACCATATGTACATAGTATGAGACCTACTATCTCCATAAACATAAGTATCTAATACTTATCACGAATAATAACATAGATGATCGTCTTCCAGATTAATGATGTCTATTCAAGAATAATATGACCCTTAATAAATTTAAAATATTTATACAAGATTGATCTGTCACTCATATTCTCAACTTTAGATTTTAATTAACAGAGATTAGATCTTTTTAGATTTAGATCTTAAAATTGGAATTGAAAAGGCAAAGGAAAAAAGTTTTACCTTTAGCTTTCGGTGACGAGGAATGTAGGCAATGAGCTTAGCATTGGATCTAAGTTCTACATTGGCTTAGGGATGACACGAGCACTCTTTTTGAAAGAAGGACTCTTGAATAGTTTGAAGGAAGGACTTTGGATCACTCTTGCTTGAATACCATAAATTTCCTTTGAAAGAAAGAACTTGAATTGCACTTTTGCTTGATTAAGAAGCTTAGAGAGACGATTTGAGATGATTAATGTAATACCTAAGGTTTCTTTAGCCAACTATAAACAATAAAGATAACACGATAATATCCATATATCGTATCATTTAAGGTCCCCTTAGTATACTAAGAACCTTAAGAACATCACAAGAAGTGAATTTAATGAATAATATGACAATGAGTAAGGAAGGAAGTCAACATTGACATGTGCTTTCATGATAAAATGTAAGCCAAATCAAGTTTGACTTAATGTGAGTATGTTGAAAATTTGTTCGTAATGTGAATCTAAAGTGCTAGTAAATGGGTGTTCACATCTCCTAAGACATTGGGAGGTGATGATAGTGATATGGGAAATTGAATTCAATTAAATTCCAATAGTATAATGGAGGTCAAACTTAGTTTAACCTAATCAGTTTATGTGATACACATACTTGATCAATGATAATAAAGAGTTAGTAAATGGGCATTATGATATATATGGAATTTATATAATAATGTCTAGAGTGTGTAGTGATATTAGAAGGTAGAAATATATATATATTAGAGTGAAAGAAATGAAATGGAAAATATATTAAGTATCGAGCTTGAAATGTGCATTTAAGGATCTACTAATGGGCTTTTGGGCTCAAAGGCCCAAACCCATTGGATGACTAGCCCATTGGGCCTAAGGAGGATGCAACATCCAAATGGTGAGTGTATAGTGAGCCCAAGGTAGAAGACAAAGTAAGTGTAGAGATCAAATCTTGGTGGAGTAGCTCTTTGTCACCAAAGTTGACTAAGTCAAATACTTAACCAAGTGAAATTCTTGTTCTTTCCTACACATGAGTCAAGCTTCCATTAGAACATCTAGCACTTTATGATAATTCTCTCCATTGTAGAGAGAATCCAAGCCCTCCACCTTGATCAAATCATAGCCATCCATCAAGGTTAAATCTTAACCATTAGATTGAACTTAATCAAATCTCCACCATCTAACTTATTATTATATATATGAAAATTTATGTTACAACCTTCATTTTTCTATCTCTACACCAAAAATTCTACCATGGCAAAAAGAAGTTCTCTCTCTCTACACTAAGAACCTTAGCAAATCAAAGCCAATCAAGGTGAGGAATCTTGATCATCTCCTCCTTTCTTTGTTTTAAAGTTGATTTTGGTAACTAGATTGCTTGAGAAATCCTTTGTGAATTCGGCCATGTTAGTGTATGACTATAGAATTGTTCTAAATTATGATTAATTACATCTATGGGTGCTTTAGATGAGGAATAATGAATTAGAAGTGTTAAGGTGCACTTTAGAAGCTTGGGTTAAGATTTGAACATCTTAAGAGAACTTGAACTTTTGTGATAGATACTGACAATTGAATGATTATATGAGTTTTATGTTATACTAATTACATAGTTTATGATGAATTTGAAGATGTGATGATTTGGTGGGGAATTAATAGTTTTCCCCAAATTCTAAGTTTTATGGGAAAATTGGGGATTTAAGTATTGAATTTGAATTCATGAAAGTAAAGAGGAAAATCAAGCTTAAGAATAGAATCACGTGAGTTGTATAATGTAAATTTTGAAATTTAATTGATTAAAGTGGTTTTCCTCAAATTAATGATTTAGGTTCATTTATGGGAATTAATGGTAGAAGTATAATGGATTCTACTGAACATTAGAATTTGTTTATATTGTTTGTACTCAAAGTTGAAATGTGAAATTATGAAGAAAAGAATTATCCTTCCTATAATGTATAGCCTTGGCCATTTAAAGAATGACTAAGGAAAATGATAAGATTAGTAATGGGTATATGTGTAGTATATCTTGGCTTTAATAGTGATTGATATGCAATTGAATTGCAAATGAGTAGAGTCTAAAGGCAAGGGTAAGGATGTTGTCATAAGAGTGGAGAGCACTACTAGCCTTAAGAGTTAAGTGTGATAGGAGCAAAGGAGTCCAAAGTGAGTACTTAATAATATAATATACTTGTGTTATCTGCTTAACCCTTATAGTTCAAACCATGATTACTAAAAGCATTCCAAATTCTTGATAATTTGAATTGCTCATTAATATTGAATATTCTTGATTCATTGATACCTTGAGTTGCTTATTGAATGTTGAACCATTGACATGATGATTCTTGATAATCATTGGATACCAAAATCGTATTGTGATCATTGAACTCCTTGGCATGAGCCTTACATGAACTATCCTATTAAATGCCTATTAATAAGCAGAAATCCCCTTTTTTGGTGTGGGGAAAGACACCAAACCTTATGCACTTGGTAAAGCCTGCGGGTAGGGCAAGAGTACCCAACCTTTGTTAGGGGGAAATGCCTAACTGTAAGACCTGATCAGTCTTACGTAACGTGATACTTGTGAGTGAGCAAGGCTAAGGCCGCCACTCTTTAATTAATATGTGTGGGAAGCATCCTGCTCCCAAGAAAGTGATATTTCTGCTAAAGATACTGTTTCCATTTGAAATGAGCCATTGAACTAAATTGACAACACTGATTGAAAATGTTTCATTACTACAAATACCATCTTGAGAATAATCCTTGTGCTTACCTTATGTATTGTATTATTTTGTACTCACTGAGCATTGTCTCATATCGTAGTGGTTTAAATTTTTTTTAGGTAAAGTCAATGAATTAGCAAATTAAAGTTCCAAGCCCCATTGTCCACTTGGAAGTTGCTCAATTAAGTTTCAATGTTGTGACTCTTGATTATAAAGATTATTATTAGAGCTCTATGGGTATTGAAGGGTTTAACACTAATATGTCATAGAATGTATAAATAATGTGAATGGTATTATAATGGCTATTGTAATAATGTATAATGTATTAAATATTTGATTAATGATATAAAATACAATTTTTGAAGTTTTACAAGTTATGTGTTAATAATGTTATAAGTTAATGAGGATATTACAAGCAAATAATGGGTATAAGGTTATGATCTTAGGATATGATTAATGCGATGTATCATAAAAGATTATGTGTTAAATGGGTTTTACGGGTTTTCAATGCCCTTATGGCCACCCAGGCCTTAGGACCGTCACGGCTCACAATACGGGTCGTGACAATTAAGAGGCTTATAATAGGGTTTTATATGATGGAAGAGATTTTAGAATGAGGTTTTAGAGATTAGGAGTTTTAAAAAGAGGGTTTTGATGATTGGGAGGCTTAGAATTAGGGTTTAGAAACTCTTAGAGAGAGTATAAAGGTATGTAATTGTGTGTGAAAGTTGTTAGAAGGTGCAAGGTATTTATAGGGAGAGCTGGGGGCTTAAAATAGTGAATTTTCGGTGTGGGATCAGGAAAAATACACTATGGCAACTGGATCAGAGGCTGTGGCAGCCGCAGAGTCCGCAACGGCAGCTTCTATTATTGCACCTCTTTTTCAGCCCAATCTCATCTGATTTGGGCCTAGTTTGATTTTATGGATTCATAATTAAGTGCTGGTCATCCGAAGGTGTAATCTTGAGGAAGTTTATTTTTTCAATAGTAGCGCCCGCACCCCACAAGGGACGCTGCCCCCTTGATCCTTGCTCGCTAACTAGCTAGCGAGAGTGCCATACTGGCTTTGCATAGTACACTAATATTAGCATGTATAAAGCTGCAGTCGAATACTAAGAGTGCAAATTTGAGAGTTCACGAGTATAAGATAGGATTATTATAAGTTGGGACATATGATGTCAAATCCCAAAGTAATAATCCAAGAGTTACATAAGATGTAATTAGTAAGGAGTTACCTACCTAAATAACCAAACTTTAGGTGAAAACTAAAACTTACTTAGAGTTAGGTGAAATATGGATCTTGGCTCACTAAAAAACCTCAAATATTGTAGTTTTTGAATTAATATTGAGGGATTATAAATTTGATAAAAATTAATGGGAGTGATTTAGTGTCTCATTAAAGTATTTAATAAAAATAAAAGAAAATACTAAATTTATTTTGCTATTATTTGTAGATAATGGCATCAAAAAACACTTCTAACATGTCATTGCAATCAGTCCTTAAGAAGGACAAGCTGAATAGGACTAACTTTCTTGACTAATATAGAAACCTAAGAACTGTTCTTTAGCAAAATAGGAAGCAATATGTCCTTGAAGGACCTATCCCTAATGAACCTCTTGTTGATGCATCGAGGGTTGAAAAGAATGATTATAGTATGCATGCGAAAGATTCAACGGATGTTACATGTCTTATGCATGCCACCATAGAATTTGAACTTCAAAATAGCTTATTGAGATGGAGGCTTTCATGATAATTAAGCATCTTAAGAAAATGTTCCAGGAACAGGCTCAAATTGAGAGATTTACAGGCTTAGATTAAGAGATTTACCATTATAAAGGCTTTGCTCTCTTGCAAAATGGCTACAATAAGCTTAATAAGTCCTAATGTTCTGAAGATGAAGGGTCATCTTGAACATTTAGAAAAATTTGGACTGGTCATTAACCAAGAGTTGGCAATTGATAGAATTCTCCAATCATTGCCTGATGTTTATGATGGATTCATAATGAACTATAATATGCATAATATGGAGAAATCTATTTCTGAGTTGCACGGGATGTTGAAAACTATTAACCAGAAAGGATACTAGTAATGTTCTAATGGTTTAGAAAGGGAAGGGAATGAAGAAGAAAGGAAAGGGTAAGGGCAAGTTTAAGGATTCAAAGGACAAGTCTAAGCTAAGCCCGATCATAAGCCTAAGGTAAAGCAATTAAAGGAAGGACAATGCTTTTTTTGCTTGAGCTAGGTCATTGAAAGAGGAACTACAAGTTCTATTTAGATTATCTGAAAAAGAAGAAAAGTAGTGAGACTATTACTTTAGGAATTTATGTTATAGAAGTCAATTTATCTACTTCTACTTCTTAGGTATTAGATGCTGGATGTGGATCTCACATTTATATTAATGTGCAAGATCTAAAAACGAGTAGATTATTAGCTAAAGGCGAGGTAGACTTATGAGCTAGAAATGGAGCATGAGTTGCTGCTTTAGCTAGAGGAAGTTATGAATTATCTTTGCCTAGTGGACTTGTTTTGGAAATTAATAATTGTTGTTATGTACCTGCTATGAGCAAGAATATTATTTCTGTTTCATTTTTAGACTTGGATGGTTTTTCATTTATTATTGGGAATAAAAATATCTCTATCTATTGAGATAACATCTTTTATGGGAATACTCATTTATCATGTGCTCTTTATATTCTAAACCTTAAAAATCCAAATACTAAGTTCATCTATAACATTAATATAAAGAAATTCAAATATGATAAGTGTTTAATTAACTACATTTTACTCCTTGTTCTTAATGTATTTTATACTTAAATTGAGCTTAATTTGTTTGTTTAGTGTCTTTCTAGAGTTCTTTTATGTTTTTAGGGGCCATGGATTAATTTATGAAGAAGCTATGAAGCCAACCAGCAAAAACAAGCAAAGGATTGAAGCTCATCTCTGTGACACGGCCAGTGACACGGTTGTGTCACCTCCAATATCATTAGATTTGGAGGCAGTAGCTGCGACACGGCCAACGACATGGCTATGTCCCTACCCGTGTCATTAAGGGCCAATTCCAATATTTCTAGTAGCTTCACACGGCTTGAGACACGGCTATGGCTCGCAGCCATGGTGTCGACATGCCTAGAGATACAGTCGTGTCCTGAATCTAGAATCGCGCCTATATAAAGAAACTAATGCAGAAAACAAGAGGGGGAGCCACCACAGAGTAGAAAAAGAAGATCTAAAGGTTGGCTAAGCCCTAGAGTCATGGGAGAGGCTTAAAGGCTAGAGATATTGAGAGTTTAATTGAATCAAAGACCAAGATCAAAGTGGATGTGGAAGATTGAAGAGAGGATTTCAAAGAACATCTTTAAGATCTATTTGAAATTTCTTCTTCTTTTATTTTCTGCATCTTTGTTCTTCAATTTTAATATGAACTAATTATATTTGTAATGAACCCTAGTTTTGATTGTATAGATTAAAGGATTTAAACTTTAATCAATTCATCTTTGGTTGTTTTATTTTCATGATAAATCTTATTATTCTAATTAGCAATTGCTAGCTTTTTGAATGGATATTGTTTCTATATTGGACGAGTAGAGTTATCCTCGTATAGATAGATCACTCATAAGAATAGAGAGTTGATTGGGGTGCTACAGATAGACCTACAAAACTTCTTTGGATATTAATCTCTTGAACTTAATGTTACTCCTATTTCATTATAGGTTGAGAAAAGATTCCTCTATAATACTTAGAAAGTTAGGGATTTAATCACTTGAGAAATGTTTTTATCTAATTTAGTGAGAGTCCAATTCAATCTATTGTTTGATATGCATAAGAAACTAGGGGAATTTATATTTAGATTAGCTTTGCCTAGATTATTTCCGTCAATATCATTTACTCACTTTCTTAGATTAGCTTAATTAATTTAGCTTATTTTAATCAGTCTACGTCTTGATCAACTAGACAATAATCGAAGTTTGCGCTAGTACTTATACACTATCCTCGGGGAGACGATACTCATATACTCATATACTCACTACTTTATTACTAGATAACGACCTGTGCACTTGCTGTTTGTTAGTGTGCGTTTTGGCACAACAAAATCCAATGATTTAAATCAACTTACCTTTGGCACTGTCATTTGGCCATATAAATGAGAAACACACTTCAAAGCTCTAACAAGATGGACTTTTGAATTCATTTGATTTTGAATATTTTGAAGTATGTGAATCCTATTTATTAGGCAAAATAACTAAAACCCTTTTTAGAATACATATTGAAAGGGTTGTTGAATCATTAAACATAATGATGTATATGGACCTTTAAGTTCAAATGCTAGAGGACGTTACCAGTGCTTCATTACTTTTATAGATAATTTCAGTATATATGTGTCAGGACTCGCCTTTTAAACCGTGACAGTCCTAGGGCATAGGGAGACATAAGATCATGTAAACCCATAGAACCCACTTAACTTATAATCTCATTCAATTATCATATTATACCTTACCCTAAGACCGTAACCTGATACCCTTTCCTTGTTACCCATTACTCGTTTACCATTTCTTAACTAACTTATAAGACCATTCATAATCACAACTTGTAAGATTTCTAAGATTTCACTTCATATCAATAACTCAATGTACATTGTTCATACATTTCATAATAATAATACAACAATTTTTACAATACATGTAACCAGTAACATTTGAGGACTAAACCTTTGACTACCATGGAGCTCTAAATAATGGTCTTCAAAAATCGAGAATCACGACACTTGTAATTTACCGGACGATTTCCAAGAGGAAGAACATGGCTTAGAATTCATCTTCTTGACTTATCGATCATGCCTAAGAAATTGAAACCACTAGAGAATGAGATAAGACTCAATGAGCACATAATAATACAAAATACATATATATATATATACGTAAATGCATGGTGAGTATAGGAATCAATAGCAATAAGGCTCTTTATAGAAATGGAATAGTTTCAATCAATGTTATCATTAGCTTCAATTTCTCATTTAAGTTGGAAATAGTATTATTAGCAAAAATAACCCACTCATGGAAGCAGGATGCCACCCAAGTTTATAAATTTAAGAGTGGTAGCCTGAGCCTTGCTCACTCACAAGTATCACATTACATAAAATTGATCGGGTCTTACGGTTAGGTGTTTCCCCTAATAAAGGTTGGGTACTCTCACCCTACCCGCAAGCTTTACCAAGTGCACAAGGTTTGGTATCTTTCCCCATACCAAAAAGGGAATTTCTACTTATCAATAGGTATTCAATAGGATAGTTCATGTAAGATTTATATCAAGGAATTCAATGAGCACATTACAAATCTAGTGTGATAGGTTCAAAATAATCAATGGTTTCAAGGAGTATCATATCAAATGATCTAATTTTCAATGAGCAATTCAAGTGTATCAATGAATCGAGAAGCATCATATCAAATGGTTCAATCGTCAATGAGCAGTTCAAGTTTATCAAGAAATTGGAATACTTTTAACAATAAGGTTTTTAAGCAAATAATACAAAACATATTATATTATTAAATACTCACCTTGGACTCCTTTGCTCCTATTATACTTGACTCTTGAGGCTAGTAATGCTCTTCACACTTATGACAACATCCTTACCCTTGCCTTTAGACCCTACACATTTGCAATTCAATTGCACATCAATCATTATTAAAGTCAAGATATACTACACATATACCCGTTACTAATCTTAACATTTTTCTTAGTCATTCTTTAAATGGCCAAAGCTATACATTGTAGGAAAGATAATTCCTTTCCTCCAAATCTCACATTTCAACTTTGAGTGCAAATAATACAAACAAATTCTAATTTTCAATAGAATCAATTCTACTTCTACCATTAAATTCCATAAATAAATCTAGTTCATTAATTTTGGGGAAAGTCACTTCTATCAATTGGATTTAAAAACTAACATTATACAAATCATCTAATTCCATTCTTAAGCTTGATTTTCCCTTTACTTTTATGGATTCAAATTCAATACTTAAAATCCCCAATTTTTCCGTAACCCTAGAAATTTGGGAACTCTTTATCAAATCTTCAAATTGATCATAGAACTATGTAATCAGCATAACATAAAACCCATATAATCATTCAATTGTCAATATCTAACACAAAAAGTTCAAGTTCCCTTAAGATGTTCAAATCTTAATCTAAGCTTCCAAGGTTCACTTTAACACTTCTAATTCATTATTCTTCATCTAAAGCACCCATGATGTAATCAATCATAATTTAGAACATTTTCATGGCTATTCACTAACATGGCCGAATCTTCCTAATGATGTAGGATAGGTTTTATACAATCAAAATACTAATATCAACCTTAAAACATAGAAAGGAGGAGATGATCAAGATTCCTCACCTTGATTAGCTTTGATTTGCTAAGATTCTTGGTGTAGAGAGAGAGAACTTCTTTTTGTCATGGTAGAACTTTAGTGTAGAGATAGAAAAATGCAAATTGTAACATAAAATTTTCATATATATAATAATAGGTTGGATGGTGGAGATTTGATCAAGTTCAATCCAATGGCTAAGATTTAACCTTGATGGATGGCTATGATTTGATCAAGGTAAAGGGCTAGGATTCTCTTTATAATGGAGAGAGTTATCACAAGGTGCTAAGTGTTCCAATGGAAGCTTAACTCATGTGTAGGAAAAATCAAGAGTTTTACTTGGTTAAGTATTTGACTTAGTCAACTTTGGTGTTTAAAGAGATACACACCAAAGACCCATTCTCTATACACAATTTATCTATGGCCCATTTGCTCATAAGTTTGGATGTTGTATCATTCTTAGGCCCAATGGGCCGGCCATCCAATGGGCTTAGGCTTTTGAGTACAAATGCCCAATAACAAATCCTTATATGCACGTTTCAAACTCCATACTTAATATATTTTCCATTTCATTTCTTTCACTCTAATACATATATTTCTACCTTCTAATATCATTACACACTCTAGACATTATTAGATAAATTTCACACATATCATAATATCCATTTACTAACTCTTTACTAGCATTGATCAAGTATGTATATCACATAAACTCATTGGTTTGACCTCCATTATACCATTGGAACTTTAATTGAATTTAATTTCTCATATCACTATCATCACCTCCCAATGTCTTAGGAGATATGAATACTCTTTTACTAGCACTTTAGATTCACATTACAAATAAATTTTTAACATAATCACATTAAGTCAAACTCGATTTGACTTTCATTTTATCATGAAAGCACATATCAATGTTGACTTCCTTCCTTAATCATTGTCACATTATTCATTAAATTCACTTCTTGTGATGTTCTTAAGGTTTTTAGTATACTAAGGGGACCTTAAATGATATAGTATATGGACATTATCATGTCATCATTACTATTTATAGTTGGCTAAAGAAACCTTGGGTATTACAATATGGCTATGTCTATCTAATGAAATATAAGTGTGAATCTTTTGAAAAGTTCAAAAAATTTAAGAATGAATTACGAAATCAACTTGGCAAGAGTATTAATGCACTTTGATCATATCGGGGTGGCGAAAACTTAAGCCAAGAATTTTCTGACCATCTTAGAGATTATGAGATAGTCTCACAATTAACTCCACCAAGAATGCCATAATGGAATGGTGTATCTACATAGAGAAATCAGACTTCATTAGATCTATGATGATTATACAGATCTTCCAATATCCTTCTAGGGGCATACCTTAGACACTACTACATTTATACTAAATCGAGTTTTATCAAAAGCGATTCAGAAGACACCACACGAGATATAGATTGGGAAATGTCCCAATTTGTCTTTTCTTAAGATTTGAGGCTGTGAAGTTTATGTGAAATGTCATATCTTTGACAAATTAGCACTCAAATCAGATAAATGCCTTTTTGTGGGATATCTTAAGGAAAATAAGGGTGACGCGTGTTCTACAAGTGTACAGATCACATAAGTAATACAGTAGTGAGTAAGTTATTATTCCACACAAGGTTCAAGTACTAACTCAAATGTTAATTGTTGTTTAGTTAATCAAAAGTTGAGTAATAATTGAATTAAGATAATTATCCTAAATTTAAACTTTAATTAAGCTAATGTAAATGAGTTGCAAACGAATAATTGATGGAAGAAGTTACTTAGATGTTTGAATCCTCCTAGACCCCAAATGTATTTCATGAATGGATCTCACTTAACTCATACATTGAATTGAATTGGCATTCCACTAAGTTAGATTGAAATCTCTCTCAAGTAATTCAATCCCTAATTACTAAGTATTATAAAGGAATCTCTTCTTAACCTATAATAAAATAGGAGCAGCATTAAGTTCAAGAGATTAACATCCAAAGAAGTTTTATAGGTCTATCTCTAGCACCCCAATCAACTCTCTATTCCCATGAGTGATCTATCCATATCAGGGTATCTCTACTTGTCCAATATAGAAACAATATCCAATCAACAAGCTAGCAATTGCTAATTGGAATAATAAGATTTATCATGAAAATAAAACAACCAAAGATGAATTGATTAATGTTTAAATCCCTCAATCTATACAATCAAAACTAGAGTTCATTACAAATAGAATTAATTCATATTAAAATTGAAGAACAAAGATGCAGAAAATAAAGGAGAAAGAAATCTCAAACAGATCTAGAAGATGTTTTTTTTGAAATCTTCTATTCGATCTTCCACATCCACTTGGATCTTGGTCTTTAATTCGATTGAATCATCAATATCTCTAGCCTTCAAGCCTCTCCCATGACTCTAGGGCTTAGCCGACCCTTAAATCTTCATTTTTTTGCTTTGTGGTGGCTCTCCTCTGGTTTTCTGTGTCAGTTTCTTTATATAGGCACGATTCTAGGTTTAGGACATGACCAGTGACATGGTCATGTCTCTAGGCGTGTCGACACTATGGCTACGCATCACGGCCGTGTCTCAAGCTGTGTGAAGTTACTGGAAATATTGGAATTGGCAGTAAATGACACGGGCAGGGACATGGCCGTGTCACAGAGATGAGCTTCAATCCTTTGCCTGTTTTCTTCCATTTTCACTCGTTGGCTTCGTAGCTTCTTCATAAATTGATCCATGGCCCCTAAAAACATAAAAGAACTCTGGAAAGGCACTAAACAAACAAATCAAACTCAATTTAAGGATAAAATACATTAAGAACAAGGGGTAAAATGTAGTTAATTAAACACTTATCAAAGGGATGCTACTTCTATAATGTTCTTGATAACGAAGCGTTAGTTGCTCAAAATGGTGTCTCTTTGGAAAAAGAGTTCATTTCTAAAGGAACTAATAAGAGTAAGGTTCAACTTGAAGAAATTCATGAACCACAAAATAGCACTGAACCAAGTATGGAACATAACAGGACTCATAAGCATTTGTTGAGCATGTATAAGTAGCATAAGGCCTAAGAAGGTACTGTAGGACACATTATAATCCTCAGAGAAATGGATTTCTCATAACTAACAATCATGATGTGCTGCTTATGGATCATAACGAGCCTAAATCCTACCAAAAGGCCATATCTAGTCCAGTCTTTGAGAGATTTCTATAAGCCATAAAGTCTGAAATGCAATCCATGTGTAAAAATCAAGTATGGACCTTGATTGACCCACTTGAAGTTTTAAAAACCATAAGGTGAAAGTGGTTTTTCAAAAGGAAAACTAACATGGATGGCAATGTGCATACCTTTAAGACATAATTGGTTGTAAAGGGTTTCAATCAAACTCATGGTATAGACTATAATGAGACTTTGTCACCATTTGCTATGCTTTAATCCATTCAAATTCTTCTTGCCATAATTGCACACTATAACTATGATATTTGGCAAATGGATATCAAAATAGTGTTTATAATGAAAACTTACTTGAGGATATATATATGACATAGCCAAAGGGTTTTGTCAATCCTAAAAATTCTAGAAAGGTCTGCAAGCTTCAAAGATCCATTTATGAATTGAAGCAAGCTTCTCAAAGTTGGAATCTTCATTTTGATGAAGCAATCAAAGAGTTCAATTTCATAAAAAACGAAGATGAACCTTGTATTTATAAGAAGGTTAGTGGGAGTGCAATAGTGTTTCTACTGCTATATGTCGATGACACATTACTCATTAGAAATGATATCCCTACCTTATAGAACGTCAAAACTTGGTTTGGGAAGTGTTTCTCAATGAAAGACTTAGGCGAGGCTACCTATATTTTAGGTATTAAGATCTATAAGGCTAGATCTAAAAGGCTTAAGTTAGAGTACATACATAGAGAAGTACTGAACCGATTCGATATGCAAGATTCTAAAAAGGGATTTTTGCCAATTTCTCATGGCATAAGTCTTAGCAAGAATCTGTGTCCGATGACACAAGATGAGTGGGACAACATGAGTAAGATTCCATATGATTTTGCCGAAAGATATATGATGTATGCAATGTTGTGTATTTGACTTGATGACTCGTGTGCCTTAAGCATGACGAGCAGATACCGATCAGATCCCAATGAAAGTCACTAGATAACAGTCAAGTACATCCTTAAATATTTAATGTAATATATTGAAATTTTAAAAAATAATTAATTAAGTTAATTAATAAAAATTAATTAATTATCATTTCATTATTTTATTTTATTACTATTATTTAAAAAAAAGAAAGAAGTAAGCAAAATTTAAATTAAAACCTAAACTTAGCAACTGATTGGACAAGAGTAGACCAATCAACTACTGTTACACAAAATGAAAGAGAGAGAGAGAGAGAGAAAGAGAGAGAGAATCAAAGGCTACCACTACTGATCTCCACCATTCAGTGTCCTTTGGTGAGCATAAGCCCTACCAACGTGAAGCCAAGTCACCGATAAGCTCGAGGGTACCAATGGTGACCCAAATGGCTAGCAAAGCAGTCAGGGCACTGCCTCAATGTTCACTAGCGAGGAAGTTTCTTCAGTGTTTTCCAGCCTCTTTTGATGTCTCAGCAAGGTAGGTACCATTGAGCTCCTTTTTTCATGGCCTTTCCATTGATACCCATATGGCCTTTAAAGTTCAGCGAAACTACAAATTAAAAAACAAAAATTTTGATCATTCGGTGTGACTTCTAATGAATCTATGGTGCTTGTGAGGAAACGAAGGTGATTCCCAGCTTCCTTGTTTCGACATGAATTTATTAGTATAAATTTCACCTCCAAACCCATTGATCAAATGTTCTGGTTACCGTCCGGCGAACCAAAATTTAGAAGTTAATATGCTACATTTTATAGTAAAAATTATAATTTTATGGTTAAATAAAAGTTAATAAGCTTTGATTATGGGTATACAAATATAAAATTTATGAAATTAAAGTTTAAATTACATTATGTAAGATAAATGCATAGTAATTTAGTAAATTTATTAAATTGCCAATTATGTTATATAAATTTGTTATATAAGATTATGATGATGATGTTAAGTCAATGAGGTGGAAGGAATGATTATGTTGTAGGCCCCGAAAAGGCAATTATGATATTGAATATAAATTGAATTATGTATTTTCTTTTCAGGGGGGTTGAGTCTATTTTTAGGCGAGGCTCCACTGAATTTTTGGCAAAATCCTTAGGTGTCTAGGATAGATTCTAGTTAAGGTTTTATGGATAATTATTAAACATTATTGTACTATTTTCTATATACTCCTGACACTTCAGCAGCAGGTCCTTCGAATCAACGAAATTAAGCCTCTTGGTGTATTAGTCTAGGAGTTGATATAATTTAGTAGCTTTGCATTTAACCATTTCATTCATGCATTATTTGAATGTATGTTATATAGTATATTTATCATTATTAGAGTTAATTCAAGAGCATAATGTGTGTTCATGCCATGTTATATATTGTGTATGTGAATTAACGAGTGTTGTGACTGCGATGGAGAATGGAATGATATGGATCCAACCTATACTGACTTAGGACATTGCATAAATGAAATGATGGCTATGATATGATATGATAGGGATAGCCTAGCTTGAGCTGGTCTCATCATGGCCCTATATTGGATTATTAAGTGAGCCAAGGTTGGGGGTCGGCTCCCCATTGCATTTTAGATGAGGGTTGGATTCTATAGACCATTATCCATCATGTGTGCTATGTATAGATTAATTATTGTTTTATGGCATTCCACATGAATAGTATAACATTGGTTATTATATTATATCCACTCATTGAGTAAATGTTCACCCTCGTTCAACTATTCTTAAGGATAGCCACTTCACATTTCTTCAATAAACCCCTATTATTCTTCCCTCGCAGAGGCTTCCATTTGTTGAGGTGGAACTACTAAATTATGAAATTTATAATTTTCTAGTATTTTTTGCAACTGCCTAGTTGATAAACTTATTTTATTAATACTAAAAATGTTAAAGAGTTATGGATTGTGTAATTTATATTATGATGATGATGACGGATAATGACTTATGTGGTGGTGGATTTAGTTCTAGACTTATGTTATGAATATCTATTTATCTATGTGTGTTGATTAAATGGTTATGAGTGTTAATAATATGATATTCCCTTCAAAGGGAAATGCATGAAAGTCAAATGAGTTATGTACAGGCTAAATGTATTCAATAGTTAACAATCATTATGTTAGGCTAACTTTAGGTTTCGGTGGCAATAGCCTACCTATTCCCTAGCGCTGGTCACAATTCAAGTTTCGGTCATGACAAAGTCGGTATCAGAGCTATAGGTTCATGATTTTAAAAGTAAAATTTATTAGAGTTTCATATGAACCACAAGATGGCAATTATGGAAGAATAGGATTTCTATATGTCCTGTTAAGTTTCTTGCTTCTTAAATCTGCATTAAATTCTTTACAATCATCTTATCTAAATTGTTAATGAAGTTGTGTTGTTATGATAAACCTGTGATTTTTTTTCATATAGAAACAAGGTAAATACCAAAAAGAGAAACACTACCGTATCGACATCTAAAGCTCCTGATGAAATTTCCCAACAAGTGCCTAGTCCTCCTAGAAAATCTACACCTAGGAAGATTAAGAGTGCTCCTGTGGAAATTCAAGATGAAAATCCTCCACCACAGGAATTTAGGATGACTGGGTTTAATATGGCCACTTTGCCACAGGGTATGGCTGATCTTTAAGGGACTATGAATACTTGGGCATAAGTGATGTTACAGTAGCAACAAAATTCACATTCAACTAGGGGCAATCATTTGGGTAAGTAGAAATGTATCACTTTACCAAATTAGGATCGCCCACATATGATGGTGCTGAGGATGCTTATGATTACCTTGAGACAGTAAGGATGATTATTGATACAGTAAGGATGATTATTGATTCCATGTGAGTTCCAGATAGACCGACCATTGAAATGGCTAGTTTTAATTTGATGGGATATGTAGCGACCCAGTGTTATAATGATTATATCAAGAACTAGTTGGATCATCTCTTTTAGGGAGAATTCTCTGAGTTGTTTACTAAGTGGGCCATACCTGAAGCTATCCATTTTAGGAAGATGTGTTAGTTTGAGGGATTGAAGCAGGGAAATCAATCCATAGATGAATACACTAAGAACTTCCTAGATCTAAGTTGATATACACCTATATAGACACCCACTGAACATATAAAGATAGACCATTATGTGTATGGTTTAGACCATGCTTATATATCCTTGATGGGTTCTCAAGGCACTTTCCAGGAAGTAGTTGACAGGGCAAGATGTATTGAACTAAAAGTGTTTCCAGAGTTAGCTAAAGGGAAAAATAAGAAAAGTAAAAAGGAGGGATAGACTAGCAGAACCGTTTCTAGGAATGTAGAGTTTATATCTAAGCCTTATGTAATAGGGTCCAAAATTTCCTAATAGAGGAGATAGACGAAGAGGATAGAAGAAACACAATGATAGGCATTGCACAAGACTTCTTAGTATTCAACGTGGCTATAGTGGCAGTAGTTAGAGTATAAGGCAAAGCGGTTCAGGATCAGGGTTAATGAACAGTATATGCAACTGATGTGGTAGGACACATTAAGGTCTAGCTACTTTGCTAAGGATTGCACTTAGTTTCAAGGTCATCAGTCATATAATCAAGGATCTATGCCCAATGTTGGCCAACTTATCCACTCCACTCCTCATATTTCTTAAGCAGGTAGCTCTTATGGTGGCCAACAGGGCCATACTTCTATGGGTAGAGGCATAAGTGGCAATGGAGGTGGAAGAGGATCCAGGCAATCTTCTAATTATGGACAAGCAAGTTGAAGGCAAGCAAGAGTGTTCACTTTGACTAAGGCAGAGGCCGAAGCTTCAAATGCAGTAGTTTTACATATTTTTTCTATTTTGGCTTTAGAAGCTAAAGTACTTTTTGATCTTGGTGCTACACACTCCTTTATTTCTCCTGGTTGGGTAATTAAGTTGGGTTTACAATCGATCACACTAGAATGTCCTTTGTATGTTGCTACACCTTTGAGTGATGCTTTAGTAGTTGATTTGGCTTTTCCTTCTTGTCCGATTATAGTAGAAGGCAAGGAATTATTAGCAAACTTAATACTATTAGATGTTACAGATTTTTATATCATTTTGGGAATGGATTGGTGGCCTCACATTATGCATATATAGATTGTCAAAATAAAGAAGTGGTGTTTTAATGGCCTAGTGATGCACAATTTATTTTTAAGGAAGCCTTGTTATCTCTCACAACTTAATTTCTACAATTATCACTAGGAAAATGCTAAGACGTGGGTGTCAAGGCTACTTAGTTATGGCTAGAGATACTACGATTGAGTTTATTAGAAGTGAAAATGTACATATAGTGAATTAATATGCTGATGTGTTTCTTAAGGAGTTACAGGGCTTACACGCAGATCGAGAAATCAAATTTTGCATTGATGTGATATAGGGTATGGACCTTATTTCTATGCCTCTTTATAGGATGGCATCTGCTGAACTAATGGAACTACAATAGCAGTTGCAAGAACTCTTAGACAAAGGCTTTATCCAACCTAGCATTTTGCCTTGGGGTGCACTGATACTCTTTGTTAAGAAGAAAGATGGTTCCTTGAGACTATGTATTGATTATCGATAACTTATCAAGGTGACCATTTGTAACAAATATCCTCTTCCTCGAATTGATGACTTGTTTGATCAACTTTAGAGTGCCAAGTATTTCTCTAAGATAGACTTGAGGTTAGGTTATCACTAGTTAAAAATTAGTAAAGATGATATTCCTAAAATAGCTTTTAGAACTAGATATGGACATTATAAATTTTTGGTTATGTCGTTCAGGCTTACTAATGCACCTGTTGCTTTCATGGACTTGATGAATAGGGTGTTTAGGCCTTTCCTAAACTGTTTTGTTATAGTATTCATTGATGATATTCTAGTCTACTTAAAAACAAAGGAAGAACGTGTTTGGCATTTGAGGATGGTACTACAGAACTTGAGAGATCAACTTTATGCTAAATTTTCTAAATGTGAATTTTGGCATGATAGTGTGGCCTTTTTGGGCCATATGACTTCCAAAGATGGCATCAAAGTAGACCCGAAGAAGATTGAAGCCGTAAGTAATTGGTTGAGACTAACCACTGTAACTAAAGTTTGTAGCTTCCTTGGATTGGTAGGCTACTACTGCTGCTTTATACAAGATTTTTCTAAAATTGCAGTCCCACTCATGAAGCTAACTCAGAAAAATGTCAGGTTCCAGTAGAAAGATGCATATGAAGAAAGCTTTTAGAAATTAAAGGATTGCTTAACCTCTACTCCTATTTTGGCCTTACCCTTGGGTATGGAGGAATTTATAATGTATTGTGATGCTTCTAGAGTGGCCTTGGTTATGTCTTGATACAGCATGGTAGGGTGATAGCTTATGCCTCTAGACAGTTGAAGAAACATGAGCAAAATTATCCAAAACATGATCTTAGGATGGTGGAGGTGGTGTTTGCATTAAAAATTTAGAGTGAAATATACATGGATCACAAGAGCTTGAAAAATATCTTTCAATAGCATGACTTAAACATGAGGCAGAGACGTTGGATGGAACTACTGAAGGACTATAACTATAACATTCTTCATCATCTAGGGAAAGCTAATGTTCTATCATATGCTTTGAGCAAGAAATCTTCAGGTAGTCTAGCTTATATCAGTGTAAAGAAAAGGCCTTTGGTGTAAGAATTGCATGGCCTGTTGAATTCTAGATTAGAAATGGAACTGTCAACAAATGGCATGTTACTAGCCCACTTTAAGGTTCAATAGATACTTAAGGACTGCATTAAGACAATTCAGATGCATGATCCACAACTTGTAAAGATTTTGGGTGAAGTACAAGCAAGTAAAGCTCAAGAATTCTTAATAGATAAAGAAGGGATTCTTTGTTATGGCTCCAGGCTGTACATGCCAGTGTAGATAACTTAAGAAAAGAAATCATGGAAGAAGTACATCATGCAACATATAGTGTGCATCTTGGAGCTACCAAAATGTACCATGATCTAAAGAGTACTTATTGGTGAAATGGTATGAAGAGAGACATAGCAGAATATATGTTTAGATGTTTGGTATGTTAGCAAGTTAAACTAGAACATCAAAAACTGTCAGATCTTCTTCAACCTTTATCGAAACCTTTATCGGTGCTCGGTTCCTAATCAAAGAAGGTCAAGTAATAGACCTCTCATCAAACAATTGAGGAACAAAGAGTAAATCAAATGGAATTACTTATTGCATATTGGGTAATCAAATAGTGCACCTCAATAAGGGGCAACAAGTTCAGAGATGACCTTTATCAAACCCAAAATTCAAAGGTTAGAGTCTCTTAAAGAAAGCAGCAAATCATCGTGGAATGCTTTCTCCCAAATTTCATTAATACAAGCTCGCTAAGCTGAAAACTTAAAAGGGCAGCTTGCAAAAGCTAGTGCTAAGATAGAGAGCGAGAGAAAGCTCATCTAAGTCATCTTTCCTTATGTCCAAAATTGTCAAATCATCTTCAATCAATCTGTCTTGTGTTATGTCTCCAAAGTCATCGTTCCTCATTAGAGGTTCATTCTCTACGGATATACAATCTTCTATGCCCATATCTTACAATGGAGGCATATCTTCCCAGAACTTCATCATCTATTATCAATCCATCCTGTCACTTAGTTGAAAAAGTTAATACATATCTCCAGTCTATCACATCCCTATCTCTCATTAGGGTGCATGATCGTAATTTATCTTCATCCACTAACCCTTTAGCCATTCCTAAGGGCTGTTTGTTTCAACTAGTGCAATCATTTACATCAAGTCAAACTAATTACGTATCACTCTAAGAGTCTCTTCAATCTCAAACAATAAGAAAAGCTTGACTTGCTCTTTTCCATGATTTATGCTACAAAAAGCAAAACCATACAACCTCTATGATTCTTTTCAGAAGTTTCATTCTACCTTCAAATCATTCTTAAACTTTTCCATCCCAAGCCTCATTGGCAAATCACACCATCATTTTAAGCTCAAGCCACATACCACCATTTCCTTGGCAAAATCTCATTATGGGCAAAACCAAAAATGCCAAGTCTCTTAATACTCATCATCTTTGAATCTAGTTTCCTTTGCAATACTAGAAGTTGAGGAATATCTGCCAAAGCCTATTATCCTTAAGTTAATTAAGAAGGACTCGAACAAGTCAAGGCCCATCTCATGCCTCTTTGGCAAATATCTCATTATCCTTGAAAGATTAAGCCTCATTAGCAAAACACATAATCCCTGAGAATCAAAGTCTCTTAAGGCCTGCAAACCATTGTGATGCAACTATGTCAAAGGGCAAACCTTTATCCATAAGCCTATGGTATCTTTGTGACTAAAACTTGTAGCACTATACCTGAGCTAAAGCCAACCATCCAAAGCACCTAGAAGCCTTCACCATGAAGCCCAAATATAGAAGCGTTCACCATGAAGCCGAAAACCAAAAGCCTTCGCCGTGAAGCCCAAAACCAAAAGCCTTTGCCATGAAGCCTAAATTTAGAAGCCTTTGCCATGAAGCCCAAACCCAGAAGCCTTCACCATGAGGCCTAAATCCAGAAGCCTTCACCATGAAGCCCACTCCCAAAAAGCCTTCACCATGAAGCCCACTCCTAAAAGGCCTTCATTTATGAAGCCTATGATCCCTTCTAAGGCAAAATCTAACTAAGCCTTCCAAATTGATTGCTTAGCCTAACATTTTCCTCTAAGCTAAGATTAGCCTCATAGGTTTAGCATCCCAGCTTGATCTATCTAACATAGTCTTAAGGCAAAATTTGACCAAGCCTTTTGACTGAACTCACCAAAAGGCCATAACTTGAGTGAGCATCTAATCTGATTTCTTACAAAGCCAAACCAGACTAAGCTTCCAAATGACCCTAGCCAAGGTCAAACTTGACCTAGCCTTCCAAGATGATCTCCCTTAAAGCCAAACAAGAAGGCCATAACTGAATGAGCTAATTGCCAGACCTAACTAAAGACTCCTATATGAACTTCTTTGGAGACAAGCCCAACAAATTGACCTTCCCCAAAATTTGACCTAGCCTTTCGACCTAATTGTCTCCAAAGACTTGATCCCCCTAATCAACCTTTCCAATTTAGCCTCAAACCAAACCTTCTCCCAAGTTGAACCCATCTAAGCTCAGCATGACCTTTTCCAGCCATACCTAGCTTAACTTCCCAAATTGACATCTTCGTAGGTCGAACTGATAACCAGTGACCAAGCACCCTCATACCTGATATGACCCTAAGCTAGTTGTTCAATCTGATCCCAAATCAAAAGGCCATACTTGACTAAGCCTTTCAAGCTAACTAGATCGATCTTTCACTCCTCCAAGGCTGAACCAATAGCCTTTAATCTACCCTTCAACTAGCCTCATACCTGGTCTAACCATCCCCAAGCTGGTCTATCTAAACAAAATAGCCAAACCACTTTATCATTCTAAAGTAGGGGCATTTCCCTCTTAAATATTTACCTTTCCGAAATAGGGGCACCTTTCTCCTAAAAAAAAAAAAAACTCAGCATAACAAAGTGACCCTTCACAGGTTCAAAGTATCCAATCATTACATAATCATATGCATTTTGCATTAAATAGACTCTGAAATCAAGGCGATTTGTTAGGTCAAACTTCAAAAAGCATGAGAGGATCACCTCTTTATTGATTCCCACTAGACAGGGTCATCATCATTCTTGCCAGACAGGATCACCTCCTCACCGATTCCTACCAAACAGTGTCATCATCATTCCTACCAGACAGGGACAACATTTTTAGCTCTTACCAAAAAGGATAACCTTAGGATCCATACCTTAAATCTGAATTAGGTATCTCTTTTAATCACACCATCTTAGGATCATTTCACCCATAAATGTTTAGTAACTATCACCAAAGCATCCCTATGGTTCATTTTTTTCACCACTTTTATTCAAAATCCACCATTTTCCCTAAAACATCTCTAGACTCTAACTTAGGCATCCATTTGGTTCATTCTACCATCCTTCATCCTTGGATTCACTATCATCAGGCTTGCCTTTTGTCCAAAGTTAATTCTGATGAGGCGACAGCTGTGAACCCTAAAAATTGCATCCTTGGGATCTGGCCACAATTTAACACTTGCTAAAATTAGTGCGCTATGCAAAGCCAGTATGAAAGTCCCGCTAGCCGGTTAGTAGGCAGAGGTCAAGGGGCATTGCCACGTTGAAAAATAAATTTCCTAAATCTTTCACCTTTAGACGACCAGTACTCGATTACAAACCAATAAAATCAGACAGGCTCAAATTAAATCGGAAATGAACCAAAATCGGCCAAAACAGTGTGAAATCGATTGATCCGAGCATCAGACTGGCTCCAATGGTGCACTAAGCATGCCATTAGTTCAGGCAGCACACCCAACATATTGGCGGCACCAAATAGCCAGCTGGCATGTTGTAGGCGCCGGCGGTGCTCAAAAATTAATTCTGAACCCATCGATACTAATCAAGATATTTTTTGCCACAATCAGATGCCTTTTTTACCCTAATCAGACCTTCTGTATCAGACAGTATTTTTTCAAAACTGACTGGATTTTCTCCCTAACTGGCTGTTAAAATGTTCTAAAATTAATTTTGAGCCTAACAACACAGACTGATAATTTTTCTGAGCTCTGTAACTCCTGAAAATTGATTCGAAAGTTTCAAAATATGACCAAGCAAAAAAGTGAAAATCTAGCAAGCACACCCACCGAGGCACAGGTAGTGCCCCAGAGACTCAACAGCGCCGTCGGTGCTTCTAGTGGTGCAGGCCCCATCAACCTGCCTACAGTTTTCAAAATAACCCCTAACCTGTTTTTTCAGTCCTTTCTAGCCCTACCTCTCATGGTCTTTTCACATTTTCACTACTTAAGCTACTCTCACCTCCCTTTGCCTATAAATAGGCCCTCCATCTTTCATTTCAAAACACACCAAAGTTGATATTGATTGCTAGTTATCAACTTTCCTTCTTCTTCTCCCTCCATCCACTATATAATTAATTAATTAATCATTTTAATTAATTAATTTTTTCACCCAAACCAAGTTAATTAATTATTTTAATTAACTAAAAATCTTTTTTAATCACTCAAAAGTTAATTAATCATTTTAATTAACTAAAAATCTTTTTTTATCACTCATAAGTTAATTAATTATTTTAATTAACTAAAAAATTTTTTTTTAATCACTCACCAGTTAATTAATTAATTAATCTTTTTAATTAATTAATTACCTTTTTTTAAAAATTAAATCAAAAATCTATTTTTACTCATCTACTATTTTGATTAATTAATTAATTCACTCACCAATCATTTTCCTTAATCAATCCACTTGCCCGGTCCGACAAAACGGAGCTTCAATCCAGCAAAACACTTTTTCCATCTCGTCCATCAATATCCAAGGTATTTTCATCAAATTCATTCTCTAAACTAAAAATCATTTTAATCATTCAGTAAACCCCTCCACTTAATCATGGAACGAACTACGTGAGTTTTAATCCCTAATCAAACGACGTATGTAGGCATGTTTGGAAATTAAATCCAAACTTCAAATTCAATTTTTTAAATTAAACCTATTTTTCCATTTTTCTTAAATGTAATCAATTATCTTTTTTATGATATTTATAAGGGAATATGTGGTCTTCCTAGAATCCTATAAGGGTTAGAGAAGGCATCCTATTTTTTATCAACGTAATTATCTTAATTAGAATTAAGGAGTGATCATGTGGTTCCCCTAAATCTTTAAATATTAGAGGAAACACTCTCCTTGATTTGTGAATATTTGTTGTTTCATCAATCTTCAGACATTCATGTTATGCCATATTCATGCGTTTTATTTATCATCTTATAAATGTCATTCATGAAATCCAATTTTCAAGTCAAATTAAACTTAAGAGCCATATTTAAATTATTTAAAACTAAAAATCTAGTCCCCGAGCTCAACCTAGTTCGAGACTAATGATTTTATCCTAGGGTAATTAATTGAAAATTAATGAATTTGAGTTATAATTAGGTTTTTCCTTAATTTTTCCATTTAAAATTAAATTAGGGTGGCAACTCCCAAAATCAATTTCAAAATCAACCAAATCCAAACCTGAGAGTTCTATTGTGAGTCTAAACCCGAATGAGCATCCCAATTCCCTCCAGTGTACTAGGCCAGTGCTCAGGCGAGGCCTCACAGCTGGCGACTCCATTGGGGACTAATTGCTACATTTTTTAAAATAAAAAAGAAAATAAGAGGATTACTATGTGGTTAAGGAAAAATTTTTCAAAATAATCTCCATTTGGCTCATTATGTATAATTTGACTTTTATGCATCACTTTGCATAATAAAGGCTCATTGCCTAACCTTAGCTTGAGGAAAACTTTTAGATGGCAAGTAGTATTGGCTCGACAACTCTCTTTGAGTATGTTAGGAGATAGCAAAAGTATTCCACCTCGTGATGAATCCCTAATCATTTCGATGGTGTAATGAGCAGTCGATACTGTTGGACCCATGCGAGACTCTTTGCCTCACATGTGGTTAGGTATATCGATGCTCTAGTGGGACGGGGACCCTTAAATCGAACCACCTTCACCCTTATGCATATAAGTCACCTTAGCCTTTGACCTTAGGTTCCATATACCATAATAATCGATACTCTTGCATGTTCATGAAATATTTTTTGGCTCACATCACATATGCATACATAACATGGGAAACTTGACAAGGTAAAACATGTCAAAGACCTAAACCAGTGGTCCGTTACCCTAAAATACCACACTTACCCTGTCAACCTGTAAACCCGGTGACCAACCCTATAGAGGGAATCCTTTTCCCAACACACCTTTACATTTATGCCTTTTTTTCCTTCATAATTCTATTTTCTTATACTATTTTCTATCTATTTTTTTATTTCAAGGTACCAATGGCAAATACCTCCAGCCCCTTTGACCAAGACGCAATGAACAGCTTCTTCACCAATCTCCTTAAGAAATAAGAAGAAACTTTTCAAACTGCACTCACCACCGCCCTCAAAACCTTGGCCGATGCCTTCACCAATGCTCTCAATGCCCAGTCTGCCATTTTCACTAGTGCTCTCAATTCCCAACGCCAATCAATCATCAATGAGGTCAAAGAAATGACTGCAACCATCGCTCCTCCTCCTACTCAACCTACTTCCACCCATATCTGGACTAGTCATGCACCCACTTTCACTACCACCATTATCGATCTCACCGATAAAGGGAAAGCCCCTAAGACGCCCACCTCTCCTCCTTTGGATATGAATGCCACTGCTCCTACTTCCACTGCAAATCCTTTTCAAAGTGGGGATTTCTCCAGCTTCCCTGAATCCAAAAGACTAATGGAGAAGTTTGAAACCCTAAAACAATCCATCAAGAATATCAAAAGGCATGAGGATATGATAGATGTCGACTCCCTTGCTCTCTTTCCAAATGCCAGGGTTCTGCCTAACTTCAAAATCTTTGTGATGGACAAGTTTAATGGCACCACTTGCCCTAAGACCCATCTTAAGATGTACGTGGATGCCATAAGACCCTTTAGTGTGGATGATGAGCTCTTTGCTTAATTATTCCAACAGTTATTGACCAGAGCTACTGTCAAGTGGTTATTAGATTTGGACCAAAATCATAAGAAAACTTGTAATGACATCTGCAATTCTTTTGTTAAGCAATACCATTATAATATTAAGGTGGATGTCACTCGATGAGATCTAAAAACTACTAAACAAAGCCAAAGAGAATCCTTCACTACGTTCCTTATAAGGTAGAGGGCAAAAATAGCACAAATGGTGAACCGTCCATCTGAGGAAGAACAAATCGATATTATTGAGAAGAATCTCCTCCCCCAGTACTAAGTTCACTCACAAACCTTGTATCTTCTAGACTTTAAGGCTCTCATTACTATAGCCTCTAAAATCGAGGATTTGATTTTGTCTGATCAAATCAAGGATGAATTCTCGAGTTTGAGATACCACAAGAACACCAATTTCACCTCCAACACCACTCATTTTGCCCCTCAAAAGGGAGGAGAGATTAATATAATTTCTACCATCAACCCATGAGATTAGAAAGAAGAAGTTTTTTTGAATTGGGAATGCCTTTGAGCACTATCTATAAGAAGGCCCCGAAAGCCCATGTTGTCAAACCCTTAGAGCTAAGACCGCTCCCAAATCCTTTGCCTAAGAACTATAATGCCAATGAGCGATGTGATTATCACCATGGGCCCGAGCATAAAACAGATGCTTGTAAGGCTCTAAGGCATCAAATCCAAGACCTAATAGACAGTAGGGATATCATTGCTCCAAGAGCTAAACCTAACATCGCCACAATTCTTTGCCTAACCACCAGGCAAATGTCAACTTTATTTCTTCTGATGAACTAGGATTTGATCCTCTCCCCCTCATCTACCCCACTTAAAGTTATTGTTGCTTACTTAATCTAAATGACTTCATCACCAAAGTCGATGCAATTACTTAAAGTGGAAGAGTCCTCCCACCACCTCCACAACCCATAATTTCAAACTCAGTAAGTCATGCTGTCCCTCTTCCTGTTGAAAAATTAAAACCCCATAATGAACCTGAGGAGGACCCCATTCTCAAGCAATTGAAGAAAAACCAAGCAAACATATCAATATGGAGCCTCATCTAGTCCTCTTACCCTCATCGCCAAGCTCTATGTAAGGCTTTGAACCAATGTCAAGCTCCTCATGACATCTTACCTGAGACCCTTGTGGCATCTTTAACCAACACTACTAAATCCATGACCATTTCTTTCGGTGATCATGATATCCCTTATGGAGAAGAAAGCCACAACCATGCTTTCTACATCACAGTAATGACCCAAAGCAAAATTGTGCCTATGGTATTAGTAGATAACGAGTCCACTCTGAACATATGTCCACTAAAGGTGGCTAGCTACCTAGGATTAAAGGCTTCAGATCTCATTTTGTTAGACCACGTGGTGAAAGCATATGACAACACCAAGAGGGAAGTTTTGGGAGTGGCAAATCTTGATGTCACCGTTGGACCAGTGACAATGCCAATCCCATTTCAAGTGATTGATGTCCCAGCCTATTTCAACCTCCTACTTGGTAGGCCATGGATCCACCAAGTGAAAGTAGTTCCTTCCTCTTTGCACTAGAAGTTGAAATTTCCCTATGGTACAAATATCGTAACTGTTCAAGCTAATGTACATGGGAAGAGTGACATTCCAAGATCTGTGCCAATCCTAGAAATCAAGCCCGAACCATCTGCCATTCCTCTGTCTAGCTTCTCATTTGATATCATCTAGTTCATTCAAGGAGAAGGTAAAGAGTTTGTTCCTTTCGACTTTGATCCATATAGTAATGTGGCAGTAACTAATATGATGAAGAAAATGGATTATTTTTCAGGTTTGGGACTTAGAAGAAACTAGCAAGGGATCACCCAATTTTTTGAGTATCCCATTGCCACTCCTTTTAGTCTTGGCTATGTACCCAAACCTAAAGATATTGCAAAATTGGAGGAAAGGGCCAAACTGAAAGCTGAGGCCAAAAGGCAAGGTGAGACTTATGATTGGCCTATACGCCCCTATTTCAAAACTCTTAATGGGCATTTTGTGAAAGAGTGAGAAGATTTCCCTTCCTGTGGCTTTCTTGAACTATAGTTCTATCCCATTTCTAAGAAACTGATCCCTTATTTTGAAATTTTCTTTGATATAAGGCTCAACCTAAATGAGTGTAAAGCCCATCTATCAATTGGAGGAGGATTTGGAAGTAAGCATAGAGCCCTCTCTTTTTAAGACCATCCATATGATCACCAACCACCAAGAACTTGATCCCACCAAGCTCATTCAACCATCCCAAGCACCGCTGAATAACTGGTATTTTGAGAAGAGCACTGGTCCCATTATGTCCTCATTCGAGTCCTTTGAGTCTGAGTCTGAGTCCCTTGATTCTGAATGTGAGTCTGCAGAGACCTTGCAGTCTTTTTTGTCCGATTTTGTAACCTGTCTCCTAAGCTTGTCCTTTTAAAATGGTGTAACCCGTGATGATGGGACCTTTGTTTTCAATAAAGTGAACAAGTTTTCTACTTACATTCTTGACTATCTATGCTCTGCATCCTCTGACTCATCATTAAATGAGAAATCTAAAAAAGAAAATAAAAATGAAATAAAAATGAAAAAGGCAAAGAACCAATCAATTATGGGACAGAGGAGAATTCTAAAATTACGTACATTGCATCTGTATATTCTGACACACAAGCATTAGTTGAAAAAATTTGTGAGTTCATGGACTGTTTTGTTTGGGAGCCTAAGGACATGGTAGGGGTAGATCTGAGCATAGCAGTTCACATGATCCTGATTTACGAGCATGTGAAGCTAGCAAAGTGGAAGCTAAGAAGAATGAAGGCAGAATGGTCTTTGAAGATCAAAGAGGAGGTTACCAAGTTGCTAGATAATGGTTTTATCAAACCCATCACGTACCCCTTATGGTTGGCCAACATAGTGCCTATTCTCTAAAAGGATGGAAAGGTCCAGATGTGTGTTGATTACAGGGACCTCAACAAAGCCTGCCTAAAGGATGATTTTCCTTTGCCTCATATCGATTTACTTATGGACCGTATAGCTAGTGCATCGGTGGTCTCCTTGACCGATCTTTATGTGGGCTACAACTAGATCTAAGTCTATGCTCCTGACAAGGAAAAGACATCCTTTATGACAAAATAGGACACCTATTACTATCGGGTAATGCCTTTTAGTTTGAAGAATGCTGGGCTAACTTATCAAAGAATGGCCACTATTATATTCCATGACATAATGCACAAAGATGTCAAGGTATATATGGATGACATGGTCATAAAGTCTGAAACTCCTGAAGGTCATTTCAAAGCTCTAGATTGATCTTCACTAGGCTCAAACAGTACAACCTCAAGTTGAACCTAGCTAAGTGCCTTTTCGGTGCCTTTTTAGGTGTATTTCTCGGGCACCTAGTCAGCTAAAGAGGTATAGAGGTAGATCTGGCTAAGTTTAAGGCAATTATAGAAATGCCCCCCTAAAACTAAAAAGGACATTAGAGGTTTCCTAGGTCGTCTACAGTATATCAGCCATTTTGTTGCACAACTAGCAGATACCTGCGAGCCAATTTTCAAACTCTTAAGGAAAGGAGCCTCTAAGCAGTGGAATCAAGAATGTTAAAAAGCCTTTGACAGAATCAAGGACTACCTCCTAAACTCACCAATATTATAACCTCCAAGGCCAGGTTAGCCATTGTTGCTCTACTTATTGGTAACATAAGAAGCTATAAGTGCAATGCTTACTCAAAATACTTCAGATTCACATAAAAAGAATGCCATTTACTACTTGAGTAAATGAGCTTAAGTATAACCAGATTAAGCAATTATGCCTAGCCTTAGTTTGGGTATTCCATAAGCTCCAGCACTACTCATACACTACTCATGTGCTAGTTGACAGGAGCCCCTTGAAAGTCCTCATGGAGAGGCCAGTTCTTGACAGCAAGATGGTGCGATGGATGTCAGTTCTTGCAGCATTTGACCTAAAATATATCCCAAGAAAAGCAGTTAAAGGAAGCATTATTGCTGACCAGCTGGCTGCTGCCCCTATGGGAGATGAGATATTTGAGCCTGAATTTCCTGATGAGGACATCTTGATTATAGATCCTAAAGTATGGAAGCTATTCTTTTGATGGTGTCTCCAATAGTAAAGGCTACAGTGCTAGCATAGTTCTGGTTACCCTTAAAGGAGATCATTTGCCTATGGTGATCAAGCTAGCATTTGAGGTAACCAACAATGAAGCAGAATATGAGGCATGCATAGCTAGTCTAGAGATGGCCATTAACATGAGAACAAACTACTTGGAGGTCTATAATGATTCTAATCTCATTGTTTCCCAGCCCTTAGTAAGTGGAAAATTAGAGAAGAGTATATGGTTTCTTACCATCAACACTCAAATGACTCGACGGAGAATTTTCATGAACTCTCCTTTCACTACTTGCCAAGGGCAAAGAATCAATTTGCTGATGCTCTAGCCACCTTAGCCTCAATGATCAACATGAGCGATAATGGGATATACAGGTCTATTGTCATCGAAGTAAAATGGTAGCTTGGATATTATACCATGTGCATGAATCTCTAGTTAGCTGATGCTAAGCCCTAGTTTTAGGACATCTTCAATTACATCCAGAATGATAAGTATCTGGAAGGGGCTTCAAAAGTAGACAAAAGAACCCTAAGGCAGCTGTCTACTGGTTTTATACCTAATGGCGATGTGTTATATAAGAGAGCCTAGGACAACATCCACCTGCGATGTGTGACTAAAGAAGAAGCCCAGCAAATTATGGAATAGGTCCATGGCGATGAGGAAGTCTCACATATGATTGGTGTAGCTTTGGAATGAAAGATAGCAAATATGGGCTACTTTTGGCTAACCATAAATGAGGACTATGCAAAGTATATGCATAAATGTTACAAATGTCAAATCTTTATCAAGCTCCAACATTAACCCCCTGTTCTTCTAAATTCGATAGCAGCACTATGGCCTTTTGCTACCTGGGGCATAGATGTCATTGGGATGATTTCCCCAAAGTCCTCTATTGGACATTAGTACATTCTCATGGCCATAGACTACTTTACAAAATGGATTGAAGCAACGCCATATCAAGTCCTAAATGCAAAGAAGGTGGCACACTTCATCCAAACCAATATCCTTTATCGGTTTGGAACCCCCTTCAAAATAATCACGGATAATGGCTCTCACTTTCAAAAGGAGGTAGTTCACCTACTCTAGACAAAAAAGATTCAACATCACCGGCTTTTCTCTTTATCAACCACAGACCAACGTCGTAGTTGAGGCCGCCAATAAGACCATTAAGACCATTTTGCAAAAAGTCATTAAGAAGCATAGAGACTAGCACGAATGGCTGCCCACTACTTTATGGGGATACAGAACTACTGTTCGTACTCCAACAGGGGTAACCCTATATGCCTTAGTCTATGGAATGGAGGTTGTACTTCTTATTGAAATGTAAATTCAATTTGCTAGGGTAATAAGGGAAAGCCAATTGAGTGAAGTAGACTAGATCAAAGGATATCATGAGCAACTGAATGCTATTGATGAGAAAAGAATGGATGCCTTGTACAAAATCTAGGCTACCAACAAAGGCTAGCCCAACATTTTAACAAGAAGGTAAAAGACAAGGGCCTGGAGGAAGGAAATTTAGTTTTGAAAGAGATTAGGGCCCCAGTCCATGACCCAAGGGGAAAGTTCAGACCAAACTGGGCCGGGCCATATGTACTCAAGAAGATCTTATCTGGCGAAGGCACCATTCTTACAGATGTGGTCAAAAATGAGTTCTCCAATCCCTACAATTTGGATCAACTAAAGAGATACTTTATCTGAAGACTACATCTGCATTCTTTCTATCTTTTTTATGTTCAAAGTAATATAATCAAAACTACGTGAACCTGATTCTCCCTGAAAATAACAAAAATGATAATGATAACTGTAAGGGATACATAGGCAGCCCAACTCGGATGCGGACTAAAGCTTAATGTGAAAACATTTTGTTTGCATTTCCTCTGTGCCTAATGCATCATTTGGTTCTTTTGTCCAAACAAAATAATAATAATAATAAATAATAAACAAAGAAAAGAAAATACTCACTAAGTTGAAAACCCGCAAGGGCGATTTAGGCAAAAATTGGAGCAAAAATATATAATGATGATCAGATTTTACAAGAGCATATAACCCATCATCACAAAAAAGATAGCCTCTATTTGTACCTATGGCTTATCGTGTGGTCATATCAGCTTATAAAAGTGTATAAAAAAGAAACCTGCAACTCGTGTCAGAACAACTACTAAAAAAAATAGGTAGACAACTACCTCCTAGTCAATCCTCCTCCTCCTCCTCCACCTCCTAGGATGGACATCTCCCTCGAAATCAGATCCCGACACTATCTCTTTAACTATCACACCTCTGATCCTAGTCTATGAGTCCCCCTCTGTAACGTCAGTAGCCGGAGTGTTCTTAAAACCAAAATTGATCTCCGCGATCACTTTGGCTAGTCTACGCCATGTCCCAGTGACTCTAGAGCTGCTCCCTGAAGCCATGTCTAAAACTCTCTTATGAGGGATAGTACCTCCCAAGCTACTAACTACAGCCCTCTTCTATATGAAAGTCAAAGTCCTCCTCTATATTCTGGGGATGGCAATCCACCTCTATGCACTAACTGCTATGACCCTCCTTCATGCGACTGCAGTAGTGTCTCCTTCATGTCTAATTGCAGTGACAGTCATCTGAGTCACCTCCATTGCAATATGAGTCACCACTGCAGCCTGTAAAGTCAGTCTTCCTATGGAACCTCCAGTCTCTCTCTCAAGTAAGGTCACCTCTCCTGTCCTAGTGGCAGTCCCCTGGTCACTAGTGCCTCTCACAACTGCCTCCTCCATCTCGTCACTCTCAGTCTCCTTAAGTAATGCAACTTGGTGCTCTCACTCAACTAGCTAGACGGTCTCAATCAACCAACTGCGATACCTCTCAGTAATACCAAAACTAACCTCTAGTCTCACGGCATGAAAGCTCCTCATCTACCCTCCTGTGATGGCCTAGCAACAGGAGCTGTAATCTATGCAAACTCTAAAAAGAGCACAACTGGGGGCACATCTTGAGTCTGACCTATCTGCCTCAAGACCCTTGTACCCTGGTAGAATGATGTCCATGCTAGACCAAGCAGACAAATCACTCGGTACCTATGCCTCATTGTTATGAAGGACCTGATCATGTACCATGGGCAATGCCAGAGTATGTCCTTCGGGGCAAGCTCTAGGAGCCACCCAATCCACTCCCGAACTAATCCTCGCCTCACCAAGATAGGTCATATCTGATACTAAATGGCTATATATGGACTTCTGGCTAGAGCAGCAACCACCCTCAAGTGGTCCATCAACCATACCTGCAAAATACACCAAAAATAAAATTCAGACATGCACAAAATATCCATCCTAGAAAGAATAAAAAATAATAAATTTCTTTCTCTCACCTAAAGGACTACTGAAGATACAGTTCACCTCTTTAAGCCTTAAACAAAGTAGTCGTCACTCAATAGTGTCTTCGCCAACACGACCCCAATGATGGAGCAACCCTACTCCATCTATAGTACTAAACCCGCGGCTCTAGCATCTTCCCAACAAATAAGCCCAGGAAATAGATATCTGGCTATTAAGCAGAAAACTAAGGCTCACATCCTAAGCCTCTATGTCCCTACATCACCCTGGTCGTTGGGATTATGAAACTCCTCAATAATGATAGTCAAATTCATCTGCCCCTCTACCACCATCTGACTGGCTGTGTCTGTTGACAAAACTAAAAATTCCTAAAAAACTCTATAGTGCCCAATTCTGAACTCAAGCACTACTAGGGCCACCTCCGGATCACTACCAAGTATGGCACAGAACTCCTCAAATGTGGGGCACAACTCCTCCATACCCACACCAAACTAAAAGACTCAGGCCACCGGATCCCAAAACCGAGAGCACACTCTCAAAAAATTCTCAGTCCGTCTGAACCCCTCTCAACGCTACCATAGCTATAATCCCATACCTACCCAAGTTTATTATATCTACTTTGTCGAGTTTTCTTATTCACATGTGCATGTAATGACTAAAATACGGCTCCATTGAAAAAGAAGTGAAAAGAGAACGAGAAAGAGTGCAAAATCAAGCAAAAGAAGAGAAAGTCGACAAACAAGAAGAGTTTCGGCTCTCAAATGAAGAATGGACAAATTTACTACAAAGGTTCTGCCTTCATATAGGCTCTAAGGTGTCACATTAAGCTCAAAGGTCAAAAAGCTACTCAGCCAATGGCTCTGCCACTGAACATACCGGCACCGCCATTGATCCTCTAGGTGGTGCCGCCAATCCTTCAGGCAGCGTGCCGCCCAACCCTTAGGCGGCATTGCCGGCTATTTTGGTGGCACATCACCATTTTGGGGCACTCTATCATGCCCAAAACGCCGTGATTTGGTTCCTTGATCCCCGCAAAGCAAAAATTGAATCATTTTCTTCCCTCCTTGGGATAGAAAATTCAAAGTAAAGTTTTTTAGAACATCTCTCGACTAGAAATCATCAAGAACAATGAGGAAAATGGAGCAGTAAATCAGCAAAAACAAGTCATAGGACATGCATTTAAGTGTAAACTTACATCCACAACATACATTCACCATCGCCAATTATAAACATGCATTCATAAGATAGGCATATAAGATGAAATAAGAAGCATTAGAGAAGTTAAGTCATGCATATACAATATAAGTACAACATAAAAGTACATGCATAGTCATAAATAAACACAGTACAATCATCTAAAAAGAAAAAGCAAAATGAAGGTCAATATGAGCCTCTGTATCAGTAGCCACATCACTAGTGCCGGTCTCCTCTCCTCTACCTCTGATGGGTATCCTCATCACCCTGCCCCCTGGATTTTAACATATCAAGATGGGTAAGTAAGCCTCCCATGCTTAACTCTATCCGTCGAGACATCCAATAGGTGTCCTGAGCAAACTCCTAAGGGATCTGCATAAAAGAGTGTCAGATATTTTGAATCTTTTTCAAAAGGCACAAATGCAATAGAAACCCTACCCACAGATCCTTTACATATGTAGGAAAATCAAGAGAATAGAGACATACCTCAATACCAGTGGGAACATCTCGCACTCCAAGGTGAATAATATCGGGTACCATCCATATCCTCGTAGTACTGTCTGCCCTGTAATAAGGAATCTAATCAAAGATCTAGTACTTTGTATCCTAAGCCACTGAGCCTAAACTCTGGCTAGGACCTGTATCATGACCTGCTTTTTGAGCATGGCCCTAAGAAGTACTAGTGTTAGGAGCCTCAGAAATAACCAGAGGGATACTCACTTTCCTAGTGTCAGGAGTAATGGAAGAGCGCCTATGTTTATGCATCAGAAATTGCTGGCAGAAGTCTTCATAAGAAGTGTCGGGGAGCTGAAAGCAGTATGCCTCCCTACCAAAAAAGAGATTGAGGGTAGCTCGGATGTCTAAACTGAAGCGCATGTCCATTGGTGGAGGGCTAGGCATGCGTTATGACCCCAATAACTGAAAGTTCACCCTCGCCTAGATAATACAAGCGAAAATAAGGGGATCGCAATAGCATCCTTCTATAAGAAAGGCCCTTTATTAAAGTTATAAAAGGGGCATGCAACATGCTCTCTCGAAAGGTCTTGCGATCTACCATAAGCAACCAATAAGCATATCATAGAAAGTAACGGCAAAAGAATGAAAAGGCAAGAGGAAATACCTAATCGTCAGTCAACTAGTCAAAGAAGGTTCTATATGCCAAGATACTATGCGAGCGAGGGAGAACTTGGTTCAACTCCACCCATCTTTTCCCTATTGGAAAGTCTTTTACTCACTACTCGATCAATCAATGGGGGTGAATGGGAAGTACTCGTAGGCCCACATCTATAACACAAAGGAGTAAGAAACAAAGAAAAAAAAATGCTATCATATGACAAAAGATACAGTCTCATGGGCATGGTGCACACCTCCCAAATTGGTGCTGTCCCACTAACGGACAGTACACGCCCATGAGATAGGTCTATCATGTCTCGGTACATGGCACTCAAGACAGCACCTCTCCAGTCATACTCAACCCACCTATCTATCTAGGCTAAACTCTTTAGGATATTCAGATTCACCATATCCTTCATGTTATGGGTAAAAATGCATCCTGTAATGACCAGAAGACACAAGCGAGCGATAGCCTCTTTGGGAACAAGATCTTTGGAGGATAGCCCCTCTAACTTCTTATAGAGGAGTGTGCACTTAACGGTGGTGCCCTCTAGGGGAGGGGTGAAACCAATAAAATCGGTGACCTCACTTTCAGTGTACTCCTCTCACCAATCCTTACACATATCAAAAGGTCTAGACCCAAATCAAATCTCTGTCATCATATAGAGGTCAAATAGGGTGCACGTCATCTCCCTACAAGGCAGGTGAAAAGTATTGGTGGTGTCCCACCACCTCTCAGCCAAGGCCTTTATCAGATTCATATTAACATAGTCAGATGTCCTTAACTCCAGATGTCCTCAACTCCAGATGTCCTCAACTCCAAAAAGTCGATAAAGCCTGTCAGCTCTAGAAGATTCCTGACAGCACCCCTAGTGGTAAGACACTTTATCACCATATCCAGATTGCATCGTCCGCCTCGATTCTGGATAGTTTTTGTCTATAATGGATCAATAGACAAAAAATGTGTATAGTGTTAGACTAAAAAAAAAGTTAGAGGGAGCGAGTGAAACACTAACCGCCCTGCTCCCGTCATATGAGATATGGTCTTGAGGGTCTTGGAGCAGGAGTGATGGATCGGAGTTCTCCTTCAGTGCCTCATAAAGTTAACCCCGAAGTCCGCCAACAGAGGGCATTGTAATGCATCCGGATGAAGAAGCCATTATTGTGAAATGCTAATTCTAAAAAGCAAAAGAAGACAAGTGAAGAGAATGAATAAATGAATTAAAAAGAAAAAAAGGGAGAATTTTTATTATTATTATTATGTGTGTGCTGCACAGCATAATGAGAGTTAGCTATTTATAGGATTTGTGAGAATATAAGGATGAAATAGCACATAATAAAAAGTGTCATATAATTATTTAGTTTCATGAAAGTAAATTTTTAACTGATATCAATTCAAAAGTTTCTATGTGTTCGTGAGATTTTTATCTACCCATAGACACCTCATTCTCCTATTTTCAGATAGAAAATGTAGCTTTTACATCAGAAGAACTAGAAAATTATGAATTTAAAAATTCACCAGTATCCCAAAAATAGTCAAATCGAGTTTCAAAATTCATGAAAATTATCTCATTATAACCGAAATCATTTTTTGAACTCAGATCTATCGATATTTCGGGTTCACTCTCATCAAAACTATCTAATGATAGACAGTTTTGATAAGGGGGCAGTTGTGAATCCTCATTTCAATACCTCTAAAATTAATTCTAAACCCACCGATACTAACCAAGATATTTTTTAGCACAATCAGACACCTTTCTTATCCTGATCAGACCTCCTATACCAAACAGTCTTTTTTCAAAACTGATTGGATTTTCTTCCTAACTAGCTGTAAAATGTTTTAAAATTAATTTTGAGTCTAACAACGCTAACCGATAATTTTTTTGAACTTTGTAACTCTCAAAAACTGATCTGGAAGTTTTAGAACCTGATCGAGCGAAAAAGTGAAAATCTAGCTAGTAGGCTCACTGAGGCGCAGGCAGCGCAAGCCACACTAACCTGCCTGCAGTTCCCAAAATACCCTTCAACCTATTTTTCAACCCTTTCTAGCCCTACCCCTTATGATTTTTTCACATTTTCACTACTTAAACTACCCTCACCTCCATTTGCCTATAAATAGGCTCTCCATCTTTCATTTCAAAACACACCAAAGTTGATATTGATAGCTATTTAGCAACTTTCCTTCTTCTTCTCCCTCCATCCACTCTCTAATTAATTAATTAATCATTTTAATTAATTAATTTCCTCACCCAAACCAAGTTAATTAATCATTTTAATTAACTAAAAATCTTTTTTAATTACTCACAAGTTATTTAATCATTTTAATTAACTAAAAATCTTTTTTTTATCACTCACAAGTTAATTAATTATTTTAATTAACTAAAAATCTTTTTTTTAGTCACTCATAAGTTAATTAGTTAATTAATCTTTTTAATTAATTAATTATCTTTTTTAAAAAAATTAAATCAAAAATTTCTTTTTACTCATCTACTATTTTAATTAATTAATTAATTAATCATTTTAATTATTTAATTCACTCACTAATCATTTTCCTTAATCAATCCACTTGCCCGGTCCGATAAAATAGAATTTCGGTTCAGCAAAATACTTTTTCCATTTCGTCCATCAAAATCCAAAGTATTTTCATCAAATTCATATTTTCATCAAATTCATTCTCCAAACCAAAAATCATTTTAATCATTCTGTAAACCCCCTACTTAATCGTGGAATGAATTACATGGGTTTTGATCCCCATTCAAACGGAGTATGTAGGCATGTTTGAAATTTAGATCCAAACTTCAAATCCAATTTTTTAAATTAAACTTATTTTTCCATTTTTCTTATATGTAATCAATTATCTTTTTTATGATATTTGTAAGAGAATATGTGGTCTTCCTAAAATCTCATAAGAGCTAGAGAAAGCATCCCATTTTTTATCAATGTAATTATCTTAATTGGAATTAAGGAGTGATCATGTGGTTCCTCTAAATCTTTAAAGATTAGAGGGAACACTGTCCTTGATTTGTGAATGTTTATTATTTCATCGATTTTCATGCATTCATGTTATGCCATATTCATGCATTTATTTATCATCTTATAAATGTCATTCATGAAATCTAATTTTCAAGTCAAATTAAACTTAAAAGCCATATTTAGATTATTTAAAACCAAAAACCTAATCTCCGAGCTCAACCTGATTTGAGACTAGTGATTTTATCCTTGGGTAATTAATTGAAAATTAATGAATTTGAGTCATAATTGGGTTTTCCTTAATTTTTCCATTTAAAAATAAATTAGGGTGGCGACTCCCAAAATCATTTTCAAAATCAACCAAATCCAAAGATTCCATCGTGAGTCTAAACTCGAATGAGCATCCTGATTCCCCAGCGTACCGGGCTGGCGCTTAGGCGAGGCCTCACAATTTTAGAGATGAAAATTCACCTAGATTTTTTTGTCTATTGTGCTAAATTAAAGTTAAAATTAATATTAAAATCTGTCACTCTAAGTTCATTTAATTTGCAATTATTATTCTGTTTTACTAACATTTTCTATGCAAGGTTCAACTTCAAGGTTCCTTAATCTAAGGTGGAGCTTAGATCTGGAGTAAAGCTCGCCCCATTCATCTGAAAGTCAAGAAAAACAAAGGTAAATTCCTTTTCTTCTTTCCATTTCTAAAATTCAAAATTCAGATTTAGAATTTTGTCTCTTCTACCTTTCTTTAGGTCTAAAATAGAAAAAATCTAAAATTTATTAATTTAAAAGTCAGAATTAAATTAATAAACCAAACCAAATTCTTTCCAGGACCCCTCCTTCATAAAAAGGAAAAACTGTGTGGGGTTTGATTCCTATTCAATGGGATACGTAGGCATACCATTATATGGGGCATCAATTCCAAAATCTTTTTCAATAATATTTTCCCCTTCATATTTACAATTTAAGTTTCATTTTACCTTGATATTTATTTGTACATATGCTTTATTTTCAATTCTTTATGTTCATTCCTTTAATTTAGTTAGGGAACGTGTGCTTTTCCTAGTAACCATAAGGGCCAAAGGAAATATCCTCTTTATTTCATTCATTTTGGCTTTTATAATAATTAAGTAGGATTTATTTTTGCTTATTTATTTACAACTGTCATTTAATTTTACCATCTATAACTATTTCATCCATCATTTTTACTCTTATTCATGCATACACTAAAATTGCCCTTTTTTAGAGTTATTTTGCAACTTTTAGCTAAACTTAAATTATATTTTCTCAAATACCAAAACCTAATCTCCAAGCCCTCTTTGGTCACTCACGGATTAGTGCTTTTTCGCTAGGATAAATCAAATTTTTTGGAGTTAATTAATTTGGGTTTTCCTTTAATTTTCTAAATTAAAGTGACGATTCCCTTTTACGAATAACAAATTGCAAAACCTAATTTTTTGAACTCATAGTAAGTTCCAATCGTGGAGATTCTCCCGAAGAGCATTTCGATTCCCCTTAGCAAATTGGACCGGTGCTCGGGCGAGGCCTCACACTAGGTTAGCAAGATTATATGTGGAAAAGATTATGTGTTTATATAGAGTTCTTGTTTCCATTTTATTAGATAAAGGACCCCAATTCACATATAGATTCTGGAGATTTTTGCAAGAAGCTCTAGGGACTTGATTGGATTTTAGTACACCATTTCACCCTTAAATTGATGGGCAATATGAAAGGATTATCTAAACATTAGAAGATATGCTTCGTATGTGTTCTTTAGATTTCAGTGGTCAATGGGATTGGCATCTTCCTTTGATTGAATTTGCCTACAACAATGGTTATCATACTAGCATAGAGATGGCACCAGATGAGGCATTATATGGTACAAAATTTAGGTCCTCTGTCTGTTGGGACAAAGTAGGAGAAGTTAAACTAGCAGAGCCCGACTTGGTACAAGTCACATCTGAAAAGATTCCTTTGATTAGGGCGAGATTAAGAACAATTTCTAGTAGGCAAAAGAGTTATACCAATCCTAAGAGACGAGAAGTAGAGTTTGCAGTAGGAGATTTAGTGTTTTTGAGAGTTTCATCTATGAAAGGCGTGATGAGATTCGGGAAGAAAGGAAAATTGAAGCCTAGTTATGTTGGTCCTTTTGAAATAATTGAAAAAGTGGGCGCAGTCTCCTATCGGCTAGCCTTACCTGAGAATTTTTCCTATGTTCATCCTGTTTTCCACATTTCAATGCTAAGAAAGTACAATTTCAACCCTTCTTATGTACTTTAGACACCTAAAGTTGAGGTCGATGAGGATTTATCCTGCATTGAACATCCTGTTACTATTATTGACACTTAAATTAGAAGGCTTCATTCGAAGGAAATTCCAATGGTTAAAGTGCTATAGATAAATCATATGGAAGAATGTATGTGGAAAATGGAGCAAGGAATGAGAGAGCAATACCCCTACATTTATGTATCAATTAAGGTAAAATTTTGAATTTCAGGATGAATTTTCTTAAGGGGGAAGAACTTAATATCTTGAAATTTTAAAAAATAATTAATTAAGTCAATTAAGAAAAATTAATTAATTATCATTTCATTATTTTATTTTATTACTATTATTTTTAAAAAAGAAATAGGCAAGCAAAATTTAAATTGAAACCTAAACTTAGCAGCTGATTGGACAAGAGTAAACCAATCATCTGCTGCTACACAGAATGAAAGAGAGAGAGAGGGAGAATCAAAGGTTGCCACTATCGATCTCCATCGTCCGGCATCCTTCGATGAGCACACGCCCCACCAACGTGAAGCTAGGTTACTACAAGCTTGGGGGTACCAGCGGCCACACAAATGGCTACCGGAGTAGCTTGAATGCATTGTCCAAACGATCACCGACGAGGAAGTTTCTTTAACAATTTTTGGTCAATTCTGATGTCCTTTT